>JALPQI010005278.1:0-67988 GCA_025490895.1 Thaumatotibia leucotreta | reverse complement strand
AATAGAATAAAGGTAATAATATGTATATCTACTACAGAATCATTTGAATTCGACAAAGATTAGCTGGCAAATGTAAAATGTGAGAGTGTCATAAATATAGAAGAAAAAATGTTCTAACTACTTTAAAAGCGGCTCGGGTATTCCGTTAGGTTAGTTGTACTTATTAAATAGGTGTTTTAACTATTACGCTTCAAATTTTAAATTTTCGCTACGGCGAGATACTTACTATGTGGTGCCATGGTGAAGGAGTAACCCCGCTTCTACTCGACGCTTTTTCTTTTCCCCCCAGAACAACGGTGTTTTCGGTACTCATTTTTATTCGTTCTGCCCATCGTTGTGGGCATGTTTATGATATCGATTTTATCGAAACGAACACTTTTGCCTTGACTTGTGGAACAAAATTGCAAAATGTTGACTCATAGATGACATTGACTTTGCTGTGACAAATGAACAAAATATTTTATGACCACTTACCAAAAAGTATTTTATGCGTCCATTTAAATTAAAGTCGTCAGCCTCGGTAGCCGAGTTAGTTGTGACCCTATCTATGAAGCTGGAGGTTCTGGGTTCGAATCCCAGTGAAAGCATTATTTTGTGTATTTTTTTATCACAAATATTTGTTCCTTGATCGTGGCTATCTATGTGTTTAAGTATCTGTATGTAGTTACATGATATGTATCATCGCTTATTTCTTATTACCCACAACACAAGCCTTAATTTAAGCTTAAGATGTCCCGATATATTTATTTGTTTATTATTATTATTAATTTATAGCCACTTATTTTATTTATTACCTCTCAGATATTAATTAGTACCTATCATATTAATGTGCTCCTTTCTTCCAAACTGTTGTACAAGTTACGCTAAATGAGAATTAAAGTGAGCATCATAGTTAGATACAAAAGTAGCTACCTAACTACCTACTGGCTGTAATTCATAAAAAATACTGACCGATATATTGTATTTTGAGATCCGACCTGGCGAATCGAGGGATAAAATTTTACCGGATATTTTATTTGATAAAATAAAAACAATAACAACATACCTATTTTATGAATTACGCTTACTTTTAATAATCCATCTATTGACCGAATATATTACTAATTAGTGAGGTCATTTAACTAGCAGTTTTAAAGTGACATCTGTGATGGATATGGTTAAGCTTACCTTGTCATCTGCCTCCATGTCAGTTTTCATGGATAGTATTATTCACGCACATATACAAAGGCAAAGAGCGAAATTGTATCAATTTTCAAATTGATAATTCAGAAATACTATACCACTTTTTGGACTTTTTTTTACATACGCGCCATCTACGGGATACGTACAACTTACTATCAAGGTTCAAAATTACAAAAAGTCTACTAATTAACAGAGTTAATGTCGACAAATTTGTATGAAAATCTCACAGGGACATCCACCTTAAATGTTTACTCGGTAAAAAATAGTCCATTATGCTTGCTCCAATGCATAACGGTTCGGCCACGAACTCGAGCGAATTGCGGTGCGGCAAGCGTTTTCTCTATTCATTGCGCGGTCGCCACACGCAACGTCCGCTGGTTAGTTGGGAACACACGCAATGACTAGGAAAAACGCTTGCCGCGCCGTATTTTGCGCGTGTCCGTGGCCGAATCGTAAGTGTGAGCGTGATAAGACTTCTTTACGAGCGCGCGACACCGTAAGAGCTGGAGTGAGAAAACCGTAAGAGAGAGTAAGTTCTACTATTTTTTAAATAAACTTACGAGTAGTCCAATCGGCAGAGATCGGCATTATTAATGGGATCACGTAGAGGCACTACGGGACATCACGGCCGCTGACTAACACTGACGGCAACCACAAAACGACCAAATGCCTGCTGTGTCGTGCGTAAGATACACCAAGCACGTGACACAGTAAAAGCTAATAGAGAGTCAATCAGTACTGTCAGCAGATTCAACTATATTCTAAATAAACTTACATGTAGTCAAATCAGCTGAGGTCGGCGTTATTGGCAGCATATTGCGGAGGCACGGCCACCCAATGCCCGCCGGTCGTCACGGCCGCTAACTACCACTGACAGCAACCGCACAACGACCAAGCGCTTGCTGTGTTGTGCGTAACTTTATACGGCAAGCGCGTGACACAGTAAAAGCAAGAGAGTCGATCAGAACTTTGTACGGGTTCTACTATATTCTAAATAAACTTACGTGTAGTTGAATCGGCAGAGGTTGGCGTTATTGGCAGCATAGCGCGGAGGCACGGCCGCTGACTACCACTGACAGCAACTGCACAACGATCAAGCGCCTGCTGTCTTGTGCGTAACTTTATATGCCAAGCGCATGACACAGTAAAAGCTAGAGAGCCGATCAAAACTGTGTACGGATTGTACTATATTCTAAATAAACTTACGTGTAGTTGAATCGGCAGAGGTCGGCGTTATTGGCAGCATCGCGCGGAGGCACGGCCGCCCAGTGCACGGCGCGCCCGCCGGTCGTCACGGCCGCTAACTACAACTGACAGCATTCGCACAACGACCAAACGCCTGCTGTGTAATGCGTAACTTTATACAGCAAGCGCGTGACACAGTTAAAGCAAGAGAGTCGATCAGAACTTTGTAGGGGTTCTACTATATTCTAAATAAACTTACGTGTAGTTGAATCGGCAGAGGTCGGCGTTATTGGCAGCATCGCGCGGAGGCACGGCCGCCCAGTGCACGGCGCGCCCGCCGGTCGTCACGGCCGCTAACAGCCGCTGGCGGCAACCGCACAACGACCAAGCGCCTGCTGTGTTTTTTTTATACGGCAAGCGCGTGACACAGTGAAAGCAAGAGAGTCGATCAGAACTTTGTACGGGTTCTACTATATTCTAAATAAACTTACGTGTAGTTGAATCGACAGAGGTCGGCGTTATTGGCAGCATAGCGCGGAGGCACGGCCGCTAACAGCCGCTGGCGGCAACCGCACAACGACCAAGCGCCTGCTGTGTTGTGCGTAACTTTATACGGCAAGCGCGTGACACAGTAAAAGCAAGAGAGTCGATCAGAACTTTGTACGGGTTCTACTATATTCTAAATAAACTTACGTGTAGTTGAATCGACAGAGGTCGGCGTTATTGGCAGCATCGCGCGGAGGCACGGCCGCCCAGTGCACGGCGCGCCCGCCGGTCGTCACGGCCGCTAACAGCCGCTGGCGGCAACCGCACGACGACCACACGCTCGCGCTCGCCACGCCGCCCGCCTGTTAAGTTCATCAATATCATGGTTGGCGTATAGTTTACATTATTTCGTTGGGACTATGGACTTTTGCGTACTGAAGTAATAAATAAGTTTGGGACATCTTAAGCAAATCGACTTAAGTCACACGGTATACCGAATAGGCTTGTGATGTAGGTATCAAATACCGATAAATATAATAGATATATACATATAGATACTTAAGTAGTAGACAGCCACCACCAAAATATTTGTTATAAACAAAATACACAAATAATGTTCTCGCCGGGATTTGAGCCAGTACCTAACCTCCACCTTCGTAGGCAGGGTTACTACCAACTAGGCTACGGCGGCTGACAAAACTACAGATACCCCTTATTCATAATCGTCTCCTAACTTAGCAAGACGCTAAGTATTGTTTGTCCTTTTCGGTCTTATTAATATGTCTATTCGAACATTTCATAGGGTTCGTAGGCTACAATAAGTGACCGGGGTTATTATAGTTTTACTCGTATTTCGTGAATAACTATCACGGTAACCGAATATTCTTGGTCGTAGTATTACATAATAAGAAATATCAAGTATCTTGTTCTTTTGTATTCACTCATTAATGTATGTACGAAAGAACTGGTAGTAACTGACATTACGACTGGAATAACGCATAAACCCACAAGTCATGAGTCACGTTTAGGGCCACGATCATATTTAAGTTTTTTTTCTCATTACGTTACCTACACAAAATTTAATTAATAACAGTAATTCATACTAATGGCACAGAGATTACAAAATCTACTCAAATAAATTAAAATTAACGTTACTACTAACCTGAAGAGGTGTTGGTAGATTTTCTACGAGAAGATAACACTTGGAGGTAGAGTTCCACCGACGAATCCTTTCTCGGGCTAGAACGTAGTGGGTTTCAATCTCCTTGCCTTCAACTGCCACCAGTTCAGCCTATAACAAAAAAAAATCCATTGCTTAATTCAATATTTCACTTTAATAAGGCTGGTAAATAATAATAATTTGAGTTAAAAAGTTAATGATCTCAAAGTAACCAAATATCTATTTAATATCACTTCAAATGAAGCATACTATGCATATTTAATGTAAAATTCATAAGCTACACTAAACTCCTCTGTTTGTAAATCGCCCTTGACGTTTCAATAATGCACGGTAAGTATCCATTCGAGAAATACCCTTTCATATATTTGCAAGGCGATTTCTCCAGAGAATCTCTTGAACATCTAATATTATCGATATACATCACTCGCCCCTAGTTCGTATCATTGGAAGCCGGAGAGTTTCCATAGAAAAAGCTGAAGATCCCAAGCGCCAAAACATTTCCTGCTAAAGGATAAACTTGGCAGCTTACAAAAATTATAAAACACGCGTAAAATAAAAATACATTTTATGTCACTTACGGCGTTATTGCGAGGGTCAAAAAGAATATTGCCTCGCCTGCTCCTAACTGATACGCGGCTTTATTACATTTCATTTTTATGTTTATTGAATTTCTGGTTTTCTGACAGTGCAGTACCTATAAGGAAATTGTGTTCATGTCGTAAGCATTAGATAGCTTTTTTCCTTGACTGAATTTGACTTGTTATACCCTAAAACCTGATACCGTACAGAGCCATTCTGAATCGTAAATATTTTTTTCAAATAAAAGCGTCAATAAAACTGTTTAATATTGTTGTGGGTATTATAGCCTAATTTTGTCCAGAATCACAATTCTGATTGAGTCAGCACAAAATACATTATATATGTTTGTGTTATGAGTATGTCGTATACAACAGTATCTTTTCAGAATACGTACATAAGTACTGAATACAATTCATCATTAATAATTAAAATAACTAAAAAAAAATTTTTGATTAAATAAAATAAAGGCTCTCTTTTCTAGTATATTTATTTATAAGTATCGACCTCGAAATACGCAGTGCCAATAAGAAGTATTTTTATTTTAGCATAAAATTGATAGCCCGTTGAGATAAATGGCGATTACCAAATAATCATCATGACTAGTATAGTATGTATACTACGGACATATTACTAAGTATACTTTAATAAAGGATTTGTTCGTCTATTCAGTAGCGTATGTTGATAGCATTGGAACGATTCCACGTCGAATATAAGCACTGATTTTTTTTAATAGGACATTGAAAATTTTTAAACTTTTGTTACTTTTTGTGGAAAAAATCAAATTCTTTTATTAAATTTTATTTCTGTGTGTTTAAGTAGTAACACTGCTACTCGTATGTATACAAATTACAAATATGTCATATACCAAAGAAACAATACCGAGTTTACCAACGTCGAAAGTGGCATTTGAACCTACGTCCTCAGCTATCGCAGCTGATGCTTATATTACTCGGCTACTTGGACTTAGCGAACACGAGTCGAATGTCTCGGCTAGGCACCTTTGACAATACTCTAACGGGTAAGCAATTCGTTTTAGCCGCCTCTTAAATGAATCCCGTTCGGGATTATAGTATAGCCTGAGAGATGGTGCTGCCATCAATTTACATATTTTTGTGGAATAAATCAAATTATTATATAAAATTATTTTGATTTGTGTCTTGTGTTAGCCTTAAGTTATAAGAGATTGTCTTGATGTAAATTAAAAAGCACACGTAAATTTTTATGCTCTTGATTAATAAGGCGGTCAAGAGCTTGTCGTCTAACTTGGACCACTCATGATGAAAATCGTGTTAAATTTACCGAAAATGTACATCAAAGCAAATATATATTATATTTGGTGGCTGAACACAAGTAGATTCTTTTTTAGCAAAACTAAATCACTACCGGAATAATTTAATGGTTGAATGTATATACCTATCTACAGTAGGACCTATATAATAAGACAGATAGATTTTGACAAACCAAATTTTGTTGACAGTTATTTCCTTGTGGTATCATTAATTTTATTGTCCTTGATTCAAAAATAAGCAATATTGTAGATAGATGCCAACATCAATCAACAAAATTAATGATACCACAAGGAAATAGCTGTCAACAAAATTTGGTTTGTCAAAATCTATCTGTCTTATTATATAGGTCCTACTGTAGATAGGTATATACATTCAAAATATTAACACCTATCCAAATAGGTGTTAATATTTTGATAATTATGTTTAAGTTTTCACATGATCCCAGAAATTTGTTAATGTGCTGAATTAATGAACCACAAAAGAGCATGTTTTGCAAAGAGAATGATATACAATTTATGATTTAAATTATGTTATTTAGACTGCACTATATTTCTCACCTTGGTATAATCGTTTATTGTGAGGAAGTGTAAACATAATCAAGTGTTTTTCGTTAATTTTAACAGAGTGTACGGCACCTAATAGTAGATTGTACAACAAGGGCATAAAGTGACAAATTTTCACCCGAAGCAATTTTTTGTATACGAGTCAAAATAGTAGACGAGGGTAAAAATGGTCATTTTTTAAGCCCTTGTTGTACACTCTGCTTTTCACTTCGTTTGCGAGGAAAGTAAAACACATTTTCCACTGCAATTTACACAACGAAGTTGTCGTAAAGCGAAAGAATAAAATATGTAGCCAATACCCGCCCATTTGTTTTATTTTTATTTTCAAACTGTGATCAGAGTTTTAGATGCTCGGATTTCTGCCAAATCAATAATTTCACACAAGTAAAATTGTGCAATATGTTTTAACTATTTGGCTGTTGGGACCGATTAACTTAGCCTTAGAAAAAAAAAAACTTTTATGGTGTAGAACATAAAATGCGATTTTAAGTCATCTGACGCGCGACATGAGGGGGCACTTTTTGAGCATGAGAAGTGAAAACGTATATTTTTAACCTAATTCACAAAACACACAGAAAATCAAAAATATATTGTAGCATCAAAATAGTAGATTGTACAGCAAGGGCATAAAGTGACCCATTTTCAACCGAGGCAATTTTTTGCGGCCCGCCAAAAATATAGGTAAAATTTCAATAGTCACACTCTACTTAAACTGTCATGGTTGTCAAGGTGTTTAAAATGGACTTTATTAAAAACACATGAGGTCTGTCTTAAGAGTCGTGACCTTAGCAGACTTAGAAAAATAGTTTGCACTAACACATTATATTAAAACTCGTTTTAATGCCAGCAAGGAATAACATGATACAACTACAAACGTAACTATGTCACCGAAAAACTCTCCAAAACAGACACTACGAGTAGCGATAAAAAGTGTTAAATAGTGCTACAAAAATGTTCCGCAAAACATTTATCAAGCTGCAATGTGTTTAATTTTGTAAAAATCCGACACTTACCCGAACACTTTAGAATACATAAAAATGTTGCCAAGTTTGCCAAGTGTCGTCAGGTCTAATGAGATTGATCCAAATTCACGAATTTCCTTAAAGTATTCATGTTCAGTCTCGGCGGGGAAAACTTTTTACGCGGATTCTTTATTTATTATCCTCAATATTGCAAAAAAAGTTTAATAAATTTTTTTTGGTGCGTCTGTCTGTTTTGTTATTACTTAACAAGGCATCTGGCGAAGGTTTTGGTATATTAGCTACTCTGTTTACTTTCGCACAGCATAGGTAATTCCACATAATTTCTGCTGATATGTATTTACCTACAATACCTATTGCCTAAGATAAGAATTTAAAAATTACACTTTATCGCTAAGATTATTTTGGAGGACAGCTAAGTAAACTTAAATTAAAATAGGTTTCTTTTAAAATTGCGGCATGTTGTTATAACGCTTTCTTAACCTTGAAAAAAAAACCAGAAGATTTTTTTATATTGCATAATGTCAATCACTCACCGATGTATTTATGGAAAACATACCTACGTACACAGTGTTTACTATGCAAAGCACTTTTTTAAGCTGTTAGTCATTTATTTGATACATTATATTGCAAGAAAAAATAAGTACTTAACTGTGAAGAAACTGTAGATTTTAAAAATATTTGTTAATTATAATTATTTAAAGTATTTTTATGACCATTTTGATTTCAAGCCAGCAATCTTCGATATCGTAATACTCTTAACATGCTTATTTACCGATAAATCGAGTTTTGAAGGGGATTTCAAGCGCAGTAGTAAATTAAATTTAAAATGGAATCTCCTAAAAGCTGTCTGCAGTCGAAGCTCAACCAATAAAATGACAGGGTGGAGCTACAGAAAATTGCAAATGGATTTCTCTCCATTTCGATTAGTATAACGACGGATTTATCTCGATTTCGATAAATTTTAAATTGACGCTTGCTACAAACTTGATTTAACTTTGATCCGACTTTTTTGACTAGGTGAACAAATATGCAAACAAAAATTACTCGCTTGATGCAAAATTGTCTTTTATCACATCACGCATTACTTAAATACAAATTAAATATTCAGAAAGATAAAAATATCTGAAAAAGTTGTTAATATTAGAAGGTTATGAGGCTGTACTCCAATTAAACATTTTACAATATATATTTTACGTACTCGAGCGTAATAATTATGAAATTCGATTAATCGTTATCACAATTTTCCTGTAATGAGTATGATTTAGCATAAAAAAAGTATACGTAAGTACCTAGTCTCCCATTGCAACATTCGCCATAGCGGCTGATAACTATAAAACACAGAATCCTCTCATAAAACTACTATAACTGTGTTTTATTGCGACCTCTCATAAAAAAGTTTCCCGCTTATGTAGATACTTTTAAACTTGGAACAGCAAGCGGGCATAATGTGGCTTTAATAACATGTAAATATAAGGGTGATATGCTTCTTGTGTTGTAGTAGTTTATTTTGATATATTACCTGAGTAATACATTTTAAGTTTAATTTATAATAATTATAATATTTAAATATAGCTTTGAACACCGCAAAGCAAGAAAAAAAAACCTACATTTTGGAAATAAATGTCCACATCTGATTGCCTACAGCAGTGACTAGAGAACTTGCCTACGAAGCTGGAGATCTTTTCATGTTTATCATAAACATTTATTTGTTCCTTAGTCATAGTGTTTCTAATATAATCTGATACATAGTTGCTTTAATAGTCTTAATGCCTGCAACAAAAGACTGAGTTGAGCTTACCGTGTGATGAAGTCGACTCATGTAAGATTATCCTATGATAACACATCTCTATTTAAAACGAAGGTTAGGTCGTATCAGTCATCCAACTCTCTTTGCCTATTTCAAAGCTAGCAAACTACAAAGGGGCGAGGCGAACACGTCCGTAAAGTAGCTACCGTTGCAATTTCCACGTACCTATAAATCTCAATCTTGCAGTCTAGACCCACATGCGGCTAGCGGGAGCGGCCCGCAATGGCGCTGCAAAAGCGCTAACAACAAGCTATTTCAAGCGGTAATTAATTGCTTTAACATGTTGGAATTAAGTAAGTCAAGAGCAGGTGTCTTTGTACGCAAACCGCATGGTAGCTTGGAACCTGGAACGTAAACTTCATTAAATTTATAACAGGCTGCGGTGAGGTTTTCTGACGCTCGGAAAAAGCGTTCTTTAACATATTGAGTTTACTTTTCAACACTTTACATGTCGTCCAGAAGGTTCAAAACAAATATGTATATTGTTACGATAATGCGGACAATATCTATTTCTAGCACAGTATTCGGCCAAAATTCAGCACAAATAAGCCCTTACAGTTAATACCTATAACAAAGTTTATGGGACAATGTTAGAGTAGTAACCTATCTACTATTTGACATGAAAGATTTTGAAATGTACTTAAACAATACACTATAAATTAATACAATGTCTAAATTTCATTGATCATATAAATCTAAAATATTGTCAATATAATTTTAAATAACAAATGTTTTTTTTGTTTTCTTTTAACCTTCGACAATGTCTTTTTACTTTTGGTTACATCTTAGATTATGTACATTCTGTGTTATGTGCGACAGCATTGAAATCAAATGTATTTTACCTTTTCACAATACGCAAAAATAAATTGATATTGATGACGCCAGGAAAGAGTAAAGTATTGTGTTACTTTTATCGTTATGTTTTATCTCGACAGTCTCGTTATCGACTTAAATTAAATTCCACTGCTGATTCACGTATATTTTCAGTATGAGTGAAACAAAACTGGGCATTTTCGCGAGAAGAGATCCAAAAAAAATTTTTTTAAGGTAGGTAAATTTAATGTTTTTCCTACTCAGAATAAAAAATGGTCCCACATTTTTCATACATTTTACATGCTCTCCACTTTGTAACCGCTGTACAAAGTGTTTGAAAAACGGTTACGTAATAGAAACAAAAATTTGGGACCCTTTTTTTCTTCTAGTAGGATCGAAAGAGCTCGTTATTCTGAGCAGGAAAAACATAAAATTTACCTGTTTCAGAAAAATAAGTTTTTGTGTCTCTTCTCGCGAAAATGCCCAACTGCGATCTTATTTGAAGTATAGTCAGATCGCTTGAAAGCGTCGTGAGTATACGCTTAGGTAAATTGGCAATAACTATATTGCGCAAAAACATTATTAGGTACCTACAACTCAAACAGTTCTTGCAATACGAGTAAACGCGCAATAATAAGCAAATTAACTTATTTCAGGTGGTAGTGGACGATAATATGCACACAACTTCTTTAAGGCCCATTACACGTGTAGGTAAGTTCTTACGTCAATTTTAGGGATGGAGATATACTAAGAAATTAAAGGTGATTATCATTATCTCATTCTGTACATAGTATAGGTCCGTCCGTCCAGCTTACCTAAAAACTCGCAGGAGTAGTGCCAGCCTTATTACCTCATAGTAAGGGTCCCGCAGATGAGATACCTACCGTATGTGCCCACGCCCGCGGGTGATTGATACGGCACCCGCCTCAAAGTTTTTTTTTGCGCACTCAATATTAATTTTACCCAACAAAATTTCAACTTTCTACACCTAACTAATTATTCATTTTCCTTTTTTATTTCGAGAAGGAAACCGAATAAGTGGTGTTGTTAAAGTGAAATAATTTAGTAAGGTATGATAGTGTTACCATGTTTATTGTTTAAGTACTTTAGTATGTGTTCGGCTTATACGAGTATCTTCGAGATGGCAAATCTATGGTTAATTATAATTACGTAGCCCGAGTGTTTTTTTTATTGTGTAATTGAATTCGTGTATCTATTATTTTATGTGTGGTGACACAAAGATCGCACTTCTGTGAAAAATCATACACCCCAAGCATAATTGTAACGCGACATTATCTCGTGGCTTGGGCATGATAAATAAATATTGGCAGCTTCCTTCCACCAACTTCCAAAAAGGAAGATGTTCCCAACTCGATTGTTTTTTTTTTGTAAGTATGTTACTCGATATCTCTGAGAATCGTGAACCGATTTTAAAAATTTATTTTTAATAGAACCGGTATTACTTCTAGATGGTCTCATTGCCACCAAGTCGGGGTCTGATAATAGAATCTTGGAGAAATCGGTTGAAGATATTTTTTTTATGTGGATATTATTACGTTTCCGATCCTATGAACAAACATAACCTCTATTCCGAGATATTCTTCCACCGTTGCAAGGTATACTTTAACTTTTTCATACCTTAAGTATTTAGAATATCAACGACATCAATTTCAACATAAAAGTATCCACTATCAAGAACTAACTCGTCTAACATGGAATCTCGGTTAATACGGGCTGTTAGTTTAGAAGATCCCTCAGGCAGCGGCGCTCGCTCAGCCCCTAGACTAATTTCATTAATCCTATCATTGATTGGATTTGCTGTGCTGGAGCGTACTAACCACGCTGCGTTAAACTTTGATGTCTTTTGAACTGAGAGGTTTAAAAAGACAGTAACGTTTAAATATGTGTGGTACAGGAAAGTTACCATAATTTGGAATAATTTATGTTTGTTATGGTAAACAATGTGTTAATATTTAATTACACTATTGTCTCAGGTTTAATAAATACCTGTAAAGATAGATGATGTATATGTGAAAAAGATATAACATAAATAAATATTGTTTTCATTAATAATGAGGAGAACTTAATGCCTAGGTTCGACCTAGATTTTTTGAAAATTTTAACTGCCTTCTAATCCTAATTCTAATAAAAAAAAATCTATGTCAAATAATATGAGTATCTGTTGATGTTTAAAATAATACATGTAGTTTATTTGACCCTGCACAGTATCAATTACACATTTATTTGAATACTGTCCGTATTATGCCATTTATACTATACCGTTAAATGTACACACAGCGTCAGAGAAACGTATCCAGACAAGAACTTAAAGATTATCGCACGTCACGTGACGCGTTTGTCCGCTAGTAGCTTCCCTTCTCCCCGCCTTCCTCGCCGGTACCCATCTTTTTCCATGCGCAAGCACCGAACGCAATTTTAATATTTATTTGCACATCTTTCAATAGCTCTGGGCTCTAGCCCGAGCAAATTTCACATAATATACAAAAAGACACTACAAAGTCTCATTATTACTCTTTGTAATAACTAGACAATATTTTATAACTGAGCTGGGGATCGATCCTGGGTTGTCAGTGCCAATATGTTTAGTCCACATATCTTGCCCCTGAGCTATCTCAGCTGTTATGAGATAGGTTGAAATTATCCATCAATATGTGCAACTAATATTCAGCCGTGTAATACGGAAAATAATCTGTAATTGAAATGTTAGATACGTCTTTTTGTCTTCATGGAAGTATACTATTCCTTCTGGCAATCAAAGAGAAAAATGTCGTATGTGGAAATATCACAAGCGTGTTTTTTTCGTGTGGGCACTTCTGTATCGGTATCTTTATCTACCTTGCATACTCAACATTACAGTGTAGGTATCCTGTTTCTGTTATTGCGGTGCACCCTCATTAGTGATTATCACAAAACAATCTTATTACCTGTGGAATAGGAGTTGTAATAAAATTATTTGGTTTTAATAAATAGAAGCTTGTTTGTGGGTAATTTTGAAATGTAACTTTGGTTTGTTTATTTTGTGCAAGCAAGTTACTACAGCATTATACTTCATTTACTGCCCCTTAATACCTAACCGCATTTGTATACTGTCGAAATGGTTCGACTAACGAATTTTCTGAAAGCCAAAATAATAGTTCTCTGGGAACAGAGCCATAGTGTTACAGAAATAGCTCAGGATCTGAATACAACGGTAAGTGACAAGTCATTTAGGTTTAAGTTGGTATTGTGACTCATTAACTAACTTGATTTGATCTTGGATATTATATTAACATATGATTTATTACTTTAATCAACAGAAAAAAACAGTTCGTAAGTGGATAAGGAGATACGAGGAAACAGGTGACGTTAAGTGTGATCGCCAGCCTGTAGTTTACACGGATGAGTGAAAATTCCCCTTACGGACGCTCATCGGACAGCTAGAAGAAACTTCGCTGAACGTTATCGAGACTTCGATTGGGAAAACGAAATCGTAATTTTCACGGATGAGAAATGCTTTAAATCGGATAAGGACGGCCGTAAAATATTGTGGAGAAGGAGAGGAGAGCGATACAATCCCAAAAACCTCATTGATATGAGAACTAGTGGAACGCTTTGGGTAAGCAAACCTCACATAAGTGATTAAGTACTGCGGCCCACATATACAAGCATGCATGCACCGATACAATAATAATAATAAAAACCACAATTTTAATCATCTGTCGCCTTACTAGAAAATGCCTTACATACTCAACCATATCTGAGAATACTATTTTATAAATAACACTTGGCTATGACCCGTATCATAAAGTATCTACCATTGTCAAAGGAGAAAACAAAAGATAAAAACCAATATAATAATAAAAGTAAATAAATATTACAGGACATTTTTTACACACATTCATGACGAAACTTCGAAATCTAGGTAATTAAGTAGATTCCAGAAAAACTAACCTCATTTTCTCCCTTATTCTTTAGTAAACGATTTGAATAGGTAAGTTCAATTACTTTTCTGTATCATAATAATAACAGTAACAATAAAGAAATAGTTAGCTTTATTTGTTTTTTTTTAAACACACAGAATCACAAAATTAAGGCTGTAAGTGAGGAGTTGACGTTTGTTCGAGTTTAAAGCGGTAGTAAATTTATTTCAAAAGTAAATCGATAATTTTAGCCAATTTGATTTATAATAAGCAGTTTCTTTATTACGAAACCATATCGATAAAAGATTCTATTTATTTGTAAATAATACAAAAATTGCATAAATTGAGTGATCCGCCCTACAGTGTATAACAATATATATTTTTTGACACACATTTATCATAGAAATCTGAAAAATTATGTTTATTTACGACTTATTTATATGATATTGTTACTTATTGACATTGGATTTTAATTGGCTTTGTGGTGATTGATTTACCTAGTGGTGTTCTATCCTTTACGTTTACAGTTTTATATCTGTTTTAGTTAACTCAGTGGTTTACAAAATATGTATTTAGGTAAAAAAAATCTTAAGTAATAGATATTAAAAACATAGTTCTAGACTTTTATATTTATTTTCAGGCTATTGGGGTTGGATGTCTTCCATGGGTCCAGGAGAATTGTTGGAAGTAGGAAGCCGTATGAATGGTCAACGCTACTTAGAGGTGCTAAGAGACGTCATGCTGCCGACTGTTCGCGAGGCATATCCTGAAGGCCAAATTTATCTTGTCCACGACAATAGTTCGGTGCATCGTTCACAAGTTGTCCAAAAGTGTCTGTCATCGCAGGATGACATCACTGTATTTGTGTGGCCGTCTAAAAGTCCTGATCTGAATCCGATAGAAAATCTTTGGGGTCAAATGATTCTCAATTGGGACCCCAGCGAAATTCGGTCAAAAAAAAATTTAAACGAAGAGGTCTACAGAACATGGGAGCTCATGCGTAATAGTAATAGTGACATATGCGCTAACATGGTCGCGGGCATGGCAGGTCGGCTGCGACAAGTATCTGATAACGATGGTTTCTCGTGGTCGTTTGGGCTATTAAGTATCAGTAATCATTTGACCGCACGTATTTTCTATTTCATGTATTCAACTTCTATGTTAATAAATTAAGAATAATTATAAACCCTTATCCTACTTTATATTTAAATTAAAAAGTTAGGAACGTATAGCAGACACTCACATAATAAGTGTCGTTGTTTGCTCGACATGTTAATTTAATTTAACAGTTTAAAAAAGTGAGGTTGGAATTTCATATTAGGCAGAAAATTCCATGGGCCTGACATCTTAATTAGGTATACGTTATTATAAGTGTTATCATAACACAAACAGTTTCTTTAATATTCCATAGTATTAAAAAGACCATACCTAAATTTATTGTCCGTATCTATCTATTAACACTCCTGCTAATTATGAACTATGACTTATTTCAACCTTTTTTCAGTGTTAATTAGGTTTTTTAAGGACTAGGTTTTCTAAGGTATATAACTGTGATTAATATGAGAGCATGCAAATTGTTAACTTGTAGTTAACATGTTTCTTCTCTCATATGAAAAGCAGTTTAAAACGTTAGTTACAGTAATGTAATGTAATAAATAATAAAATAATGCTTTTCTTGCCTAGAAATGTTGCTCTCATTACACGAGAATTTGTATGATATTTCTATATACCTCAATAGATTATGGAAATAAATTAAATGTTTACTATCCAACAACCAAATCTTAAAAAGTGCCAATCGCTAACGCCCATTCGTAAGCGAAATGAAACTATATTTGTCGAACTGACAAATAAGAGCGGCAGAGTAAAAAAGTAATTTTAGTATTATTTATTATTCTTTAAGTGCATGCTGGAGTTTCAAGTAAATAAATGACAATATCATTAAATGACTGTTGTTTTTAATTACGTCAAGTATTGTATATCAATTATGAAAATTAGTATTATTTAATAATTAAAGTAAATTTAATTTATAAATAATAGTATTATTATTGTAATACATAAATTATGGTCATTAAAAGTTTTATAGAAAAAAAAAGCAGATTCCGCCACCAGGTCTCGAACCCACGACCTTTTGAATGATAGTCAAGAGCTTAAACAACTTGACCAATCATGATTTCACTGTTCTTGTTGAAATTTGTGTATGCTTGTAGGACGGCAATCGAGCTGGATACTTTTCTGTGATGCGATGTGTACGACAAACGTGACGTAAAATCAACAACATACCTACTTATTTCGTGAAACGCACGCAAAATGTACCCTTCCAATAAGTAGCAAAATATAATTTACGTTGGAATTTCTGAATATACTTTACTTAAGCTATTTTTTTAACGAATTTATTTTAAAACTACAATTCATGTACATAGATTAAATCTAACTAATCTACTTAACCGAACCTATATATAAGATTGGCCCTTGTGGCATTGTACCGAGGATGCTGGCGGCATTTCCTCGCTGTATCGCAATACTGATGCGTTGTGCGAGGAAGTCGCCAGCTCTTCAGTCTTTAGTTACGTCAACCAGACGTTTCGCGATCTCAGCAAACAAGCTAAATTAGTTAATATATCGCGACTTCTGATTTGAGCCCCTGTAATGCAGATGAGCTTTTTCCACATTAATTCAATTCATCCCCTTTACCTACGAGGATTTCACCGACTCTGCCTAGCTCCAACGGATTATGTCTTTTACTAGCGAATTAGTCCCCGCTTAGTTCTAAATCAACGACTTCAGCTGAATGCGGGCTTTCTGGTTCAATTCAGAGACAATTCTCATGGCGGTGTAACTACCTCTTATTGTTAGAAAGATTTCAAGGAGCTGAAGAGCAATTTCATTGACGTATTACTACAAACATTTTAACATACCATAATTGTCTTAGATTAAATTATAAATATTAGATGTCATTTTGTGTGATCCTTATTTGAAACTGAGCAACCTTGAGGTACCTACACATAACCATGAATAGTTTGAAACAGGGACTCCAATTTTTACCACCCTAAACGTACCCAAATAATTATTTAGTCTTTATATTTAAGTGTTTATTTAGTTAGATTAGGTAAAGTAGGTAGATCCATGTTGATAATGCCTATTTTGGTGTTATTTTATTTATCATGTTAATTAGATGAATTACTTTAATAATTTATTTGTAAAATTAAATAAGCAATACATCCTATCCTACAATCTTAAAGTAAGTATATCAACATTAGGATATTTATTTCTCGTATCGCTGTGTATTTGAGGCAACAAATTCATGCATATAAAAGCATATCGTCGCGTGCGTGCTATCCTGCTGCCACATCTCGAAATATAATTGTGTGGTAAAGGGACCATATTTTCCTGTAATATAGCCACATCTTACATAAAATCGCTTTTTGTTGCATAATAAAAAAAACTCAACGAAACTCTAGCTAAATAACAACTTATTATTTGTTATTTAACACTAGTGAATTATTTAAATGTTGCAATAAATTTCTTGTAATCACTTTGTTACTGTGAAATAATAGTTATTTATTATACAAGGGGGCAAAGTTGTTGTTTAACTGTCGTGCCAATATTGAGACCTGAGCTAGCGAAAGATTCCAAAATTGGAATCTTGAGCATTACGAAGGTCTCAAGGCACGAGAGTTGAACAAACTTTGCCGCCAAGTGTAATACAACTTTTTTCCCCTCACTATCGCGAGGAAATATGATTACAAATCTTATCCAAATGTAAATTAACTTAAAGAAACCATTTAAAACTCAATGTCAAAACGTATCGTAGAATAGAGTTACTTCTGGAACTTAAATATAGCCAATGGCTTACAAAGTCACCCATGAGAACGACCAATTTAACATGTGAGCTCCGATTGCGCATGTTTACTACGGTCATACAGATGCACTTATACTAGGCATTAGGGGGCTATAGGAATTAGAGCAATATCAAATTACTTTATTCACAAGTGTGTAAAAAGCGTTTTTACCCGCTCGTATTAAACGATAAACGAGCGCTTTACGAGCTAGTGAGGGGAAAATATATTTTTCATTTTCATTTTTCATTTCTTGAAGGGTGAAACTAATCACGAGAAACACAATGAAAAGCAACCTTTTTAAACACAATGGCATTAATAAAAATCTTAGCTAACTGTACATTGTGGTTTGTTTGAAAGGTTAATTAGAAGCGAAAAACAATTAAGAAAACTAAATATGCCTAAACAATGTATTTCTAAATTTCTTAACAATGTAGAGAGTTGAACAGTATAAAGGGGCCGAGCATTTTTCTTCGACATAATCCCCTTTTAAGTCAAGACAAAGATTAGTTAGCTAATTTCTTAAAAGCATTCCCTTTTTACAGATTTAATGGAGTGGCGGATTATTTGTCTCTATCTTGGCATAATTTATCTAAATGAATTAAGTGTGGGACAAAGAATCTCAGCGCAAATGTAACCAATAAAATGGAGAATTTATCATAAAATACTTGATAGAAGACATTATTAGAATAATATTCAAGTCTGCTACTGGGCGAGTCATAATTATGGCTAGTGATATTATTATTTCACAAAAGTTTTTCGGAATATTATTGATGTCTGATCCTTACTATTCCGATAAAATCCAAAAACAAATTCCAAAGAAATTAAAAAAGAGTGTCCACAAAGTTAAATCATCTGCTTTGAAATGTACTACAACCCGAAACTTCTTGTATTTACATTGAAATTATAGGTACATACCTTGAACCGCATGATGTAACTGCTTGGGCTCATACTAGTCTAGAGTAATAAAATTGTTCGTAGAAACTTTTAACTAGGGTAGGGATTGCTCAAAGTCAATGATGTAGGTAACGGATGGTCCAATCGGATCTATCTCCAATCCCAGAAACTAAATCACTCGATAACTTGTAATCCAATTACAACCCATTAGCGACACGTTTCCACACGTTTAAACGCATGAAGTTTCTGTAATTTATCGAATTATTCCAGCTCATCCCTTTAAACTGAACTATAATTGGATTGGGACGAAAATGCCACATGCCCGTGTTCGGTCAACAATAACCCGACTAATTTGAGATGAGTAAAACCATTAGCTACAAAGTATGAGTTTGCGACACAATGCAGCAGCAGATGACTAGCTTTCACTTCGCTCTTACAAGCCCTTCGTTTTTTTTTAGTTGTCGCTTAGCCATTATGGGATTAAAGCATCATGTATAAAATACCTATACAAGCTGGGGCCCGTTTCTCGGGTTTGTAACTTGTAATACAAGCGGAAGTCCTAATCTTATTATTGATGTTAAAAAGAGACTTCCGTTTGTATTACGAGTTACAAGATTTTGAGAAACATTGTGAAAGATTTTATTATTTTGTCTAGAATTGAAATTGGCTCCGAGCACCGAGCATTTACCATTTTGCCCTGGATTGGCTACAGCTTAACTGGATTAATATCCAATTAAAGCATAATAATATTCTCTTTAACATTGTTATTAAATTGTAATTTCTGCGAATATTGCCGGAAATTACAAAACCCAATAATATAATTGTTCTCCAGTGTTCCCGGAAGTAAGGCGTCTGCCACGTGTGTACGCTCGCATAATAATTCATAAGATAGTTATCACAGCCTAAAAGCACTTAAGCTGGATTGCCAATCCCGTTCACCATCGAGATGTATTTGCATGATGACGTCATAACCATTTTCGAATCAATGTAATTACCCAACGCAACGATGTTAGGATAGCGCATATTAAAACAGTGCTGATTTAGTATTCTATTATTGGAATTGGTCTGGTGATAATGCATTATTCAATTCAATTAGTCGTCAGAGAAATGAAAATTTAGAGAGCAACCTGAGAATGGTAATGTCAAATTTATTCTATTATTGTCTGAAAATTTAAGAATCTAGTATATTTATCGATGTACCTATCTTCAGAAATACGAGTAGCAATTAACTCCGAATGAAAATGTGACAGCGGGATATAGTATGAATGTTTAGTTTATTTAGTTTATAATGAACTGTTTTATCGGTAAACTGTTTTTCATAACCATAATAATGCATTCATTTCATTAATTTGTAGTTGGTAGATTTGTTAGATAATTTAATTTAACAGTGACGCATAAAAAACGGAACAGGATATCTGAGCAGCATTAGTAAATTTAAATATCCAAAGGTTTTACTAACGTTCTTAAGCATTTCCCTTCACTTAATAAAGGCAAATCTTATCGCCGGACGCCCGAATCTTTGCCGTGGATTAACGTAGCGTCTACGCGCCGAAGTGGGCTCCAAATCTGCCCATTTGTATTCTATGTCCCGAATATCCCGGGGGTATTGAAGTTTCACAAGTTTCTAGAGGGCCAATTAATGAGCCGATTAAACTAAATTAGGTTTGAAGCGCCAACGGCCGGTTTGGAAGGCTAAGCCGTATTAGTTGTGCTCTGTTGACATATTGTTGGGCTGAGGGTGGAGCTTGATGGCGTAGTTTTGGACGGGAAAGAATGGTTGCGATTGGCTTAAGAGTTTACTATGAGAGTTGCTAAACCGTACAAACCACGTAATGAAGTATTTGAAGTAATCGTATTATACTCACTATTATTTTATACATAGTCATGAGCTTAAGCTGGATTTGATGCTCTTACTTGAATAACTCATAAATAGTTTGTCTAAATAGATAATAGGAATTAGCCAATTTAGTCCCTCAGTATTGTCCATTGATATGTATTAATTATTTTTATTTGATTATAATTTAAGTAGTGATAGTAATTTCATTTTGTTTACTAATCATGCTGTGTTTGCCTACAAGTGGCTCTTACACTAAGCAATCTAAGCATAAGGTGTCGAATGTTATGTAAGTACTACAATGTATTGTTTGAGCGTGAATGGTCGTCGGTAAAACGCTAGAGAAAAAAAAATACAAATGAATTTCCACTGCCAGTACTACTTACTTGTCGTAATTTTCTTTATTGATCATAGGTATTTAACAATTTACACACACTCATAAAGTCACAGTATAGAGCTACAAATCTTGCAAAAGATCCTGTTAGACAAATCAGAACAAACTGTAATGGCTCATGTAATGTGAATTCGTATACCACTGGCTTGAGATTAGCATGACATTCATTCATTTTAACGCACTTTATGTTCGCATTTATGGCGGCTTTGTCTAAATCTTGCTATAAACGCATTTTGCTTGTACACTGAATTCTTTTCGTTTAAGCCACAATCTGTTTATTCGTAACCTCTAGATAAGATTGCAAAAGCGAATTGGTAATATTAGATTTGGTACAAAGCATGCAATTCGTGCCTTTATGTAATTTTAGTTACCTTCTCATTTTAAAGACAAATAAACGGCTTTTAATGCAAAACTGGAGCGCAAAAAAACAAGCTTCCTTATATGTAAGTTATCTCGGTGTAAACTTCCGATAATGACTCCTTTTCATTGAACGAATACTCGTAAGAAAAGATTGAGAAAGTAAATCGAAGGTCTATATTGCGCGAGCTTGAGAAGTAACGGCCGGGTACAACATAAAATAACATTCATTTTCTAGTTCCTATTTTGGCTGCCGTACAAGATATTGTTACGTGAAGAAATGTGCCAAGTTGAAAGCTAAACTTGGATGTGGGCCATAAAAACGAAATAGTACCTACATGGGTTCCCAAAAATTCTGTTACAGAAACGTTTTTATACAATAAGAAACACGACGGTGGTCGGTATGGCTTCTGATACCAGACAAAGGAGAAAGGTTACTCGTGAAATTCATACGTTTGTGTATTGTGTAAATACATAGGGTTCAATAAATATTTAAACTCCGTGGTGAGTCAACTAAACAATATACAGCCAAATAAGCATTTAAAAGTCTTTTTTGGCTAAATAAATATTACAGTCCTTTAAGATTTGTAATTCTCAGGCTCTCATTGCGTCCAGGCGGATATATTTATTTAGTAAGTTCTCGTCCATATTCAATATCACAATTATTTTCAATGTTACTACTGAATATAGTAAATAAGGTATGAATATGGTAGCATATAATATAAAGATATTATTAAGTAGAAGAGTTCGAGCCAAATAGCAAGCTGAATCACTTGTCCGTAAAAGTGCATTCAGAGCAAACGAGCATTCGCTATTCTATCGTGATTCTATCCCCTCACTCTACGAAATTCGATCGTTGTAGAGTGGTAAAGTTGACGGTGGAGGAGGAGAAGGATGTTGCCATTTCTGGATGTCCTCGTCATGCGAGATCCCAGTGGTCGTTTCTGCACCACAGTGTATCGGAAGCCAACGCATACGGACCGCTACCTAAGGGCCGATTCACACCACCACCCATATCATCTAAGGCAGTGGATTCGCTCACCAAAAGACAAGGAGCCTTTAAACGTCCCAGGAGTGTACAAGATTCCTTGTTCCTGTGGGATGAGCTACATTAGCGAAACCGGCAGAAATATATATCAACAAGACTGTCTGAGTACATACGTAGTATGAGGAATCGTGATGGCCAGGGCTCTGCGGTTACGGAACACGTATTGGATTCGGATTAGACGCACTACATTAGATTCGATAAGGTAACCGTACTTGCGAGAGAAAAGTTTATAGTGTCGCGTAAAATACGAGAAGTTATCGAAATGTGTCGCCATCCGAATTTTAATCGTGATGGTGGTTGGTCAGTGCCACCTGGTTGGAAAACTGTTTTGGGTATTACGTCGCTGGATAGTGTAGACGCCCCCTTATTAGCAAGTGATGTGATGTCCACTACAACCCCCTTTATCACAAAAGTACCTAACACTGAGGGTAGATCTTTCCTTGCATCGTCCCCGCCACTACCGCCCGCGGCCAGTACCCGTTCTAGCAGGGCGCAGGCCCGCAGTATGCGTCGGGCTTTGGCCGAGGGTGCTCCGGACGAAGACCCTCTTAATGGGTCGAAACATGTCGAGCAATCATCGACTTAAATAGGTCCGTGAGTGACCCGGTTCGATAATATTTTAATAGTAAACAAGCGGATTCTGACAGGACGTGACATGCCAGGCATATCAGTGACAGTACTGACAGTCTCATTATTTAATACGTATCGAACTTTGGGTATACGTTTGATTCTGTCGCTATATTTAACTTACGGAATGTCGTATCAGGTTTTATTAATTTAACTTTTAAAAAAATACTGGGCTTCTAAATGATAAAAATATTCAAATTGATATCTTACAATACCCTATTCTTTCAAAATAAATGATTAAATTGGGGGTAAAAAAAAGAACTATGTGAATTATGTCTGAATATGTTTATTTTTAAAACATTCACCACAGATTATTACCTAAGTGTAGTCGGCTAAAACCGCACTACACTTCAGCCACAAGAGGGGCAATTGGTAATAAGATATTTTAGGTAGGTTCCTACCTTATGAAGCTCACTAGCTGTTTTAACAGCATAACAATCCGCAAGTAACCTCCACACACGACACAATTAGATCTCCTAGAAATTTAACTTTAGAATATGGTCATGACATACCTGTTATACTAAATAAGAAATATCCAAACGCTTACTGACGTCCGGTTTCACTCTGTGGCCACATAAATTGCTGTGATTGAGCCTTCCTACCCCGCTTGTACCTACGTCGTACGGTCTGGACTATTTAGTACCTATTATTATGATAACTTTCCGCCGTCGAAACCGATCTCCAAATCTCTGACTGGCGGGACAAGGTGCAGGATCAGGACACGTGGAGGAAATTCATGTCGGATGGTTCCGATTTGGGTCAGCGAGTCATGAAAGTTAGTTATAACTTACCTGCAGATTGACGTAAGGAGCATCAGCCATAACGGTTGGTACGATGAAGCCGCCCTCGCCAGTCGACATGTCGATGTCTTGGCTGTAAATGTCTGTCTTGTCGTCGTATAACTTCACTCGGACGCGCACCCTTTTCTCTGTACTCATTGCTTCTACCTGCAACAAATGGTCATTTTCATCAGTAACACATAATTTTAACATTGGAATTCGTAGGAATTTTAACATTTACAGCAGTTACGAAAAGCTGCGACATTAAGAAACACTAGATCTTCTGTAACGACTAATTCCTTTTTTCTAAGCTTTTACCATCATAGTGTATTTTAAAAACAAAGGAATTAATTATAGAGGAGGGTCAAAAGCGGGCTGGTTTGGGTTAGATTTTATACTCTTAAACTTTAAATATTCCTTAAGGCAGGCATATAGAGACCTTCTAGTATGAATGTTCCGTCGGCGAAGGTATAGTTCGGAAAATATTATTTGACCGACTCTTATCTTACTTACAACTTTTTATTTTGCATCTTTAACAATAAAAAAGTGTTAGACCGGTGATTGTCTAGTAAATAGATAACAGTCGGTCAAATAATATTTCCCAAACCATACTTATACATATGATATTTCATCAATATAAATCATCAAAAAAATGTATGAAAATAGCAGGCAGTAATTTACCGAAATGAACGGACTAAATTCTGAAGTTGAAATACTTAAAATATAATAAGTGGAAATAATTAGTTGTTAGACGTTTATTTTGAATTAATTAGCTATGTGTGTCCATAATTCAACATGTAAGAGTGCGATGAACTAGTAATCAGGATCTAATTAGAATTTTAAACTGGCTACCCTTGAATGCAGGCATAGACTTTCAAAACGAAGCAAATTCCCAACCTGTGCAATTTAGGCACTTGTGAAACTGTGTCGGCAAGTCAGATCTTAATTAAGCCATTAAGTTAAGTCAACCCGCCTGGCTCTCACCCAAAACCAGCGGCGACAGATTCCAATATAAAATACAGCGGTAATTAAGTTATCTTGGAAAACGAGATTTGCCTTATACTTTCTCAATTTGATAGAAGTTCTTGACTCAATGTATGAAATTACATTTGATTTAATAATTCTGCTCTGCTATTTTCCATATAATTCTAAAATCAGTTCGGGGAAAACATAAGTCAGAATATTAATTCCAAGTAAACGTGGCTTTATCAAGTAAAAACCGGCCAAGAGCATATCGGGCCATGCTCAGGGTTCTGCAGTTATTTAATAAAATATTTTAAAATAAAAATTAAACCGCCTTCAAAAATTCGCCTGATCTAAAAAGTAAAAAATAATTTTAGTTCCTACTTCTTAGGATTTCCTACCCAAACCTTTAAACCTTTTACCCTATTCATTGAAATGAAATATTATGGCTAGGTATCCTACAGATTTCTTAGAAGTCGGTGCCAAGCCAAATACGTTCATAGGTATATAATATAAGATAGAGCTTTGTAACTTACTGTCACTCCGATTGTTGATGTTTTTATCAACAGAATGATCTACCTCAGTTATTTTGATGAAAGCATAACCGGAGTGACTACTGTCACGTGACGACGTGACTGTGTCAGTAAGTTACAAAGCTCTATCAAATACAGTCATAACTCTATCAAATACAGGCTTGGCACCGACTTCTAAGAAATCTGTAGGATACCTAGCCATAATATTTCATTTCAATGAATAGGGTAAAAGGTTTAAAGGTTTGGGTAGGAAATCCTAAGAAGTAGGAACTAAAATTATTTTTTACTTTTTAGATCAGGCGAATTTTTGAAGGCGGTTTAATTTTTATTTTAAAATATTTTATTTTTTGCTTTTTAGTACCTTGTGTAATTTATATAAAATCGTTATTTAGTATGCTCTAAATACTTATAATTAGAATGCATTGCACTGTAGTAGGTCAGAAAACCTGAACTGGCTAACTTATATGAATACAACAAACATTCCCATTCCATTCCCATTATCAAGGAGATATACATTGTATCATCAGCAGGGTATGAAGAATTTCAAAGATTATAGGTAACAGCCTTTAGCATGCCTATATTATTTAAAGAATCACTAACCGCTTACCAACATGTCATAACTACTAAGCAAACACTTGAATAGATCTCGAAAATGTATGACAGTTGTTATATTATCCTCCAAACAAAGAATTATCCTCCAACTCCTAATCGTTAAGGAGTTATACCTTTCATCATCAGCTCCCCAACATGAGGCTATGACCACCTGAAGGCAAATACTCAAATAGCTTCCAAAATACATGACATATGTTATACTTAAAGAATTATCCCCCAACTCCTAATCTCTAAGGAGTTGTACCTTCCATCATCAGCTCACCAACATGAGGCTATGACTACCTAAAGGCAAATACTCAAATAGCTTCCAAAATACATGACATATGTTATATTTAAAGAATTATCCCCCAACTCCTAATCTCTAAGGAGTTGTACCTTCCATCATCAGCTCACCAACATGAGGCTATGACCACCTAAAGGCAAATACTCAAATAGCTTCCAAAATACATGACATATGTTATATATAAAGAATTATCCCCCAACTCCTAATATCTAAGGAGTTGTACCTTCCATCATCAGCTCACCAACATGAGGCTATGACTACCTAAAGGCAAATACTCAAATAGCTTCCAAAATACATGACATATGTTATATTTAAAGAATTATCCCCCAACTCCTAATCTCTAAGGAGTTGTACCTTCCATCATCAGCTCACCAACATGAGGCTATGATCACCTAAAGGCAAATACTCAAATAGCTTCCAAAATACATGACATATGTTATACTTAAAGAATTATCCCCCAACTCCTAATCTCTAAGGAGTTGTACCTTCCATCATCAGCTCACCAACATGAGGCTATGACTACATAAAGGCAAATACTCAAATAGCTTCCAAAATACATGACATATGTTATATTTAAAGAATTATCCCCCAACTCCTAATCTCTAAGGAGTTGTACCTTCCATCATCAGCTCACCAACATGAGGCTATGACCACCTAAAGGCAAATACTCAAATAGCTTCCAAAATACATGACATATGTTATATTTAAAGAATTATCCCCCAACTCCTAATATCTAAGGAGTTGTACCTTCCATCATCAGCTCACCAACATGAGGCTATGACTACCTAAAGGCAAATACTCAAATAGCTTCCAAAATACATGACATATGTTATATTTAAAGAATTATCCCCCAACTCCTAATCTCTAAGGAGTTGTACCTTCCATCATCAGCTCACATACATGAAAGGATGACCACCTAAAGGCAAATACTCAAATAGCTTCCAAAATACACGAAATATGTTATATTAAAAGAATTATCCCCCAACTCCTAATTGCTAAGGAGTTGTACCTTCCATCATCAGATCACCAACTTAAGACGTTCATGACTAGACGCAAATACTTGATTAGTCTTCGAAAATAAATGAAAAATGCCATGTGTGCTTACAACATTTGAAGAGTTCCCTCGATTTCTCCAGGATCCCATCATCAGATCTGAATTCGGTGACAATGGGACCAACTAGAAGGTATACCCTTTCATACAAAAAAAGAATTTTCCAAAACGGTCCACGCGTCTTCGAGTAATCGGGGAACATACATAAAAAAAAAAAAAGATTTCGACGAATTGTAAACCTCCTCCTTTTTGAAGTCGGTTAAAAACGGCTAGGCCGATTATTTTCAAAATAGTTTTATTTGAAAACACTCTATAAGACCAATAGGCACTTTTTTTTTCATAGTTTCTGGACCTATGAATATAAAATTAGACGGATTTTTGTTCTGGACCGGTTATTTCAGAAAATATTGATATCAAAGAAAAATTTTTTTTCTAGGACCCTTTTTCATTTTAAAATAACTATTCAATGGTACCCCACACTACAGGATTTTAGTGCATTAAAAAAATCACCCCCACTTTACATGTAGGAAAACAAATTCTATTTTTTTTCTACCACTTCGTTGGCGTAATTAATATGACATGTATACTTCTATTACTCGTCGAACTCCTGGTACTAAGGGTCACTGAGCTATGCAGCGGACAGACACACGGACGGACGGACAGAATATGAACTAGAAGGGTTCCTAGTTTACTACGGAATACTAAAATGGACAATTGGACAATCATTTATTACTACCCACTTATAGTTACGAACGGTTTACCTCTGTACTATACAGGGTGTAAGTCTAATACGGGCGAAGCTCTTAACGGGTGTTAGTTTACGACATAATAAGTACATTCAAATAACTTTTACTTAAAATTAAAGCAACAAAATTTTCCATACAAAATAATTCGGCGCGCAATGTAGAGCTACATACGCGAGTTAAACGCTTTTTGACAGCTAATTTCAAAAGCAGATGACATAACTGCCATATCAACAATAACAAATGTTCGTACCTACATTGCTGCTCCGATAATCTTTAAATAATTCTGTGGCGTCACAATTAAGAGTAACTTTAAAAAAACCTTGTAATCCATGATTACACTAATGAATCCCATGCCTGGTTTAATTGATCGCCCGTATTAGATTTACACACTGTATAGAGATTATAGAGATATTGAATATTTTATGTCCGAATGCATGCGATGAACATGATGAACACGACAGTAGTTCTTCAAAATAAAATTGCTTTATCGCGACTGTACCTGAACAAATAAAATGATGTACAGATGTAGTGAGAAATGACTTGCCTTCGGAAACGTCAACTTCATGCTGTTTCAGTCTATCTCACTGAGACTGACAGTAATAGCAGTGTTTTACCCTACAATAAAACACATATTAAGCGAAACACCTTATTCGAAACCTACATTAATATTTGAGAGAGGCAATCTTGTTTACTATGACGTGACGGTTGCTGATTTGACTATACTCTACTCTTTTTACCCCCTCTATCAGTTTCCCGTTTTTGCCACCAGGGTACCAGGGTAGGGATGCCCGCTCCCTCGTCATTGGTTCTCAAATTTAATGTTTTATTTACACGTTTTGCAATGTTTCACCAAAACAGTGATATAATAGATAGATATGACGGCGCATCGCTGGCGCCATCTTTTATGTTACGATGGAACTAGATTGACAGGTGACAAGTCAGTCTAGCGGAGCGTTGAATCGATGGTTAGCGCCGCCATGTTGGATGTTATTATGATTCGAACTTCAACGTGCGCGCACCACGTAACCGACGAATCGCTTTTGTTCCTCGTAATCTTGTTTGTTTTGCATCGAAAGTGATTAAAATTGATGAAAATAAGTGATATTGTAATTACTAGTGCATTTATTTCCGGTGTATTGTATAAAGTGTGGGATTTGCTACAATAAATAATCTGATTGTGATTTGACGTTTCACTTGGCTACAATTATCCGTAAGGGCACATCAGCCACTATGGCCGATTCTAATGACGGCGAACAGCCGCCTACATCAGAAGTACGAGCCCACCCACCCGAACTGCCACCCGACTAGAGACTACCGGATGAAAATAGTGCCTTAAAGTTGTTAAATAACATGGAAGCCCTACTTAACCGTGTGTTGGCAACAACTCAGCCAGCGGCTTCGATGGCTGGTACTAGTGCCCAAACGAGTGTCGTGAAGTTGATACAGTTTAACCCCGAAGATGCCGATGCGGATATAGAAGGTTGGTGCAAGGTTACTGAACTTATAGTCAAAACCAAATGTCTCGAAGGTGTTGATTTGCTTGTAGCGCTTACGAGTGCTTTAAAAGGACGTGCAGCTACGTTCCTAACCAAATTAAATTTGAATGAGCTGACATGGGAGGCTGTAAAACAAAGCTTGATGGCCCAGTTCTGTCGACCCAAGCTTTTCCAAGATTACTTCGATGAAGTGTTGCGTTTTCAAATTGGTACTAAGGAGACCGCACCAGAAGCTGGTTTACGCTTGTGGAATATGATAGAACGCATACCCAAGACCCAACTGCAAGAAGATGTAATAACCGGTTTTGTTATATCAGTTTTGTGTCAGAAAGATGGTCTGATACGCCGTGAACTGAACGCACACGCTATTACTACTAAAGTTCAATTATTCAGAATCTTGAACTGCATTTCCCTAAAGCGACGATTGGAGGTTTCCGAAACACCAGAATCTGAATTTAAGCGACCACGATCTTCAGATACTAGATTTCCTGGAAAGTGTCATTGGTGTGGGATCCCAGGACATAGACAATCCGAGTGTAGAAAACGCCGAGATTCTGATTCTTCTGGGTCATCAAAACAGCAAGATATTTCAACTCCTGCGCGTTCATTTGAGAAGATACCGGCTATAACCTGCTACAGCTGTGGGAATCCAGGACACGTGGCTACAAATTGTCAAGAAAAGAAAAGCAGTGGTGTAGCTGCTTCAAAAAAAGAGGTTAATCTCTGCGAACAACGACTGTCGAGAGGTATCTTGAGGACGTCATCCGGTGAGCCTGTCACTTTTTTTTTTGATAGTGGATCGTCTTGCTCTTTGGTGAAAGAAAGCTACTGCTGCAAATTCCCAGGTACTGTACGCAATAATCTCGTTTATCTCACAGGTATTGGAGCTGGGGAGGTAAAAAGCACGTCTCAAATTGTAAGCACGGTAAATATTGGTAACATTTCAGAAACCTTGACATTTCATGTAGTGCCTGACGTGGCAATTGTAGATCCTGTCATAATAGGTCGGGATATTTTAGAAATGGGTTTTAGTGTTAAAATTGATAAGGATGAGTTGGTATTTTTTGTTAAGGAACAAGCTAACATGTGTGACATTAAGGGTACAAAGCCAGATTTTTCCAAAGTTGACACAGATTTGACTGGCAATGAACGAGATGCTTTAATAGAGTTATTGAGCCGATACTCTAACTGTTTCATTGATGGTGTTCCTAATAGACGCGTGAATACAGGTGAATTAGAAATCGAATTAGTAGATTCACATAAAATTGTCCAAAGGCGTCCCTATAGATTAGCACCAGTAGAAAAACAAATAGTCAGGGAAAAGGTGCAGGAACTTCTCGATGCGGGTGTTATTAGAGAAAGCTCATCACCATTCGCAAGCCCCATTCTCCTTGTTAAAAAAAAAGATGACACTGAAAGAATGTGTGTAGATTTTCGGGAGCTTAACTCCAATACCCAAGCGGAGCACTACCCTCTTCCTCGCATTGAAGATCAGATTGATGAGCTAAGCGGTGCACATTATTTTTCATCATTGGATATGGCATCTGGGTTTCACCAAATCCCTATCCACCCAGATTCGATAGAAAAAACATCTTTTGTGACACCCGAAGGGCAATACGAGTACCTCGCAATGCCTTTCGGGTTGCGCAATGCTCCTTCGGTATATCAACGGTGCATAACAAAGGCTGTGCGTAACCTCACAGATAAACCTCTGATTTATATGGATGACGTTTTATGTTATTCTAGGGATATATCCGATGGCCTTAAACGCCTTGAAGCAGTTTTAGAAGCTCTTTCAGTTGCTGGATTTTCGTTCAACCTAAAAAAATGTAAATTCATGAAAAACAAAATCGAGTTTTTGGGGTATTCCATTGAGTGTGGTAAGGTTAGACCAAATTCCCGCAAAATACAGGCTCTGATTAACTCTCCTCAGCCAAAAACAGCGACGCAAGTTCGTCAATTTCTAGGTCTTGCGTCCTATTTCCGAAAATTTATTCCCGGATTTACAAACATCGTGGGTCCATTATATCCTCTTACAAAATTGAAGGGTTCCATAAAATGGGACGACAAGCATGAGGAAATTCGCAATACTATTATAAGAATACTCACCTCTGAACCCGTTCTGACCATTTTCGATCCAAGCTTACCCGTCGAATTACACTGTGATGCTAGCTCTGAAGGATATGGTGCAATTCTTATACAAAATAAAAACGATCATCCACATGTCATAGAATACTTCAGCCGACGTACATCTGAAGTTGAGTCACGCTACCACTCGTACGAGCTGGAAACGCTAGCAGTCGTACGGGCGGTAGAACATTTCAGGCATTATTTATATGGCCGACGATTCAAGGTTCTCACAGACTGTAATTCGTTAAAGGCATCGAAATCAAAATCTGATTTGACTCCACGTGTGCATCGCTGGTGGGCATTTTTACAAGCCTACGATTTTGAAATCGTATATCGTGAAGGTAGTAGCATGGAACATGCAGATTATTTGTCCAGGAATCCCATACCGGACCCTGGTCCTGCTGCTTCCACATCGCAAACTCCTACAGCGTCCTCGTCCAAAACGATAAATTTTGTAGAATTACATCAAGGTTGGCTTTCTGTTGAACAGAAGCGCGATGCAGAGATACAGGATTTAATAAATAAGCACATTAATAACGATTTTCCCGACTCAGTTGGCCGAACGTATGATGTTAGAGACGGTATTCTCTATAGGAAGATAGTGAGAAACAAAATTATCTCATGGCTGCCAGTAGTCCCGCGGTCCCTGATTTGGACTTTAATCAACCACGTTCACAGCGAATTACAACATTTAGGCAGTGATAAAACTCTGGATAAGCTATACGAACAGTATTGGTTTCCTCAAATGTCCAAGTCTGTTAGGAAATTTATTGAGTCCTGCATTGTTTGCAAAGTATCGAAAGGCCCCTCAGGTGCTCAACCTGTGCAGCTACACTCCATCCCAAAAGTATCTGTACCGTGGCATACAATACATATCGATTTTACCGGCAAGTTAAGCGGAAAAAGTGACCGTAAAGAATATTGTTCAGTTATTATTGATGCATTTACTAAATACGTGCTGTTAGAACATACGTTTTCACTAGATGCAGCTAGTGCGGTTAAAGCCCTCAAAAACGCAGTTTGTCTTTTTGGAGCCCCAAAACGCATTATAGCCGATCAAGGCAGATGTTACGTTAGCCAACAATTTAAAAGTTTTTGTTCTGAGCATAATATTGAATTACATTTCATAGCCACGGGTTCTAGCAGGGCAAACGGACAGGTAGAACGTGTTATGCGCACACTGAAAAGCTTATTGACGATTATTGAAAATGACCCTAACAAAAGATGGCGTGATGAATTAGGAAATGTTCAGTTAGCGCTTAACAGTAGTATGTCAACAGTCACCAAATTTACGCCTACTGAACTTATGTTCGGTATACGCTCACAGTCTTTAGGGTTATCAAAGATTAGGGCTTCTCCCGCAGAAAGTGAAAGTCGAATTGACTTAGATTCTGCCAGGTACGATGCGTCTGATAACATACAAAAAGCAGCTGCATCTGATACACAACGATTCAATCAAGGTCGTGCAATAGTGAAACCATTTTCAACAGGGGATTTCGTATTCATTAAAAACAGCGAACGTAACCAAACTAAATTGAACAAGAAGTTTAAGGGTCCTTTTGTTATAACCGCCGTGCTAGATAATGATCGTTACGAGTTAAAAAGCTTGGGTGGTTCGAGCCATACATTTAAATACTCACACGAGAATTTGCGTTCAGTACCAAAGGGCCACGAAGGTTTAGTCGAAATATCTACAAATTTAATGAGTCAGGAAGAAGCTGTGACGGCGCCGGAAGACGTAGATCTTGACAATGATAGCCTCAACAGATTTGATAGTCGTGACACATCAATCGCAACCTCTGATGCCAATACCATAGAATCGGACACTCAAATAGGAGGGTCAGATACGCTTAGTGATGCCTCGGATCATGAAATCATAGAGCATGCAGTCGAAGTTCACGCTGAGCAGGACAGTCCCTAACTAACGGGTATGTGTTATTGTGTCGTTTCCTCAGTTGATTCAGTTACTGAAATGTTGCTGTAATTTATTGAACTTTGTGAAGGATTTAAAAAATGTCGTCCGGGCCATGCAAACGGCTGGTTGAAGGGACACATTTTTCAACATCGATGTTAAGAGTTAACTGGTCGAAAGGACAGTGCCGTCCGGGCCATGCATTAGAGGCTGGTCGAAAGGACACACCCGTCCGGTCCAGGTGAAGTCAGTATTGTAAAGTTAATCTAATTGAGACGGTATCGTCCGAGCCAAACCCTAGTGGTAGAGTTGGTTGAAAGGACATACTAGTTGATATTTAGAACATTGGTTGTAAGAAGAAGGTACCATCCGGTCCATGCGTGGTCGAAAGGATGTACACTTCATGTGTTCCGTAATGATAAACAAAAGAGGTTCTCTGAAGTAACAGGGTCAGGTTGGACGAGCGGAATATCAGGATGATTTAAGCGAGATTGATGTGATTGTTACAGGACTGCAAAATGAGACGCCCGAGGACGGTCGCAAGTCAGTCCGGCCGTGACGGCGCATCGCTGGCGCCATCTTTTATGTTACGATGGAACTAGATTGACAGGTGACAAGTCAGTCTAGCGGAGCGTTGAATCGATGGTTAGCGCCGCCATGTTGGATGTTATTATGATTCGAACTTCAACGTGCGCGCACCACGTAACCGACGAATCGCTTTTGTTCCTCGTAATCTTGTTTGTTTTGCATCGAAAGTGATTAAAATTGATGAAAATAAGTGATATTGTAATTACTAGTGCATTTATTTCCGGTGTATTGTATAAAGTGTGGGATTTGCTACAATAAATAATCTGATTGTGATTTGACGTTTCACTTGGCTACAATTATCCGTAAGGGCACATCAGCCACTATGGCCGATTCTAATGACGGCGAACAGCCGCCTACAGATAGATACACCACCGTCACTAAAACTTACACAAAGGTGAAGTGAAGTGAAAGTGCTAAGATTTGTAGTGAGTTAGTGAAAAGTAACTGTGAGAGTGGAACATTGCATTTTAACCGCCAGGCAGGATTATAAAGTGTAGGTTTCGAATAAGGTGTTTCGCTTAATATGTGTTTTATTGTAGGGTAAAACACTGCTATTAAGCTTCTGCACCGTTATTCGAAACCTACATTAATATTTGAGACCTGTCTGTTATCGCCTGGTGGCAAGACACCAATGTGAATCATGTGAAAACAATTAGGTAACTGGTAAAGTTACAGTCACATTCGTGTGTGATAAGAATAAAAATGTTCTTTTATATTATGATATATGGATTAAAACACATAATATACAATAATACTGTTTATTGAACAACAAATTTCTACTTAATCTAGGCTTGTATTAAACCTGAATACATTGTTACATATGTAATTATGTATCTATAACCGACCAAAATCAATTGTAATAATTAACTGGTGGTAAGTCAAAAATGACCCAATGTAACATTGGATTTTTCAATTATGTTGTATTGTAATTTATTATAAATAAATCAATTAAAAATGTATCTATTTTTTATTGATTAGGTACCCTTTGCTCCTAATCTATAAGATCTTCTTACAATTATTTTTCAAATTGAATAATCAACGGGAGTAAAACATTCAGTTACAGCTAAGACGGGTGCTGATTGTCGAATTTCTCTACAGCAAACGTTAGAAAAAGTGTTTTGTGAGCGTCACATATCGCGAGCTAAGATTTCATCCAACGGAAGGATTTGTACCAAATTTTTCGAAGCTACTGCAGGATGCACTAGCTACCCGGACTAGCTTGGATGCCCGCGTCATTGTCAGACTTATAAATGTCACCATACCAAATAATATAGGGTCCAAGTCCATATATTTTAAGTTTTGAGTTAAATGCAAACAAATAACCGTTTTTAATTCAATAAATTAATAGGGTTTCCTGATTTTGAGTTAAATTCTAGCCTGACTGTATTTAATTCATAATTCATTTATTGTATATAATCATGTGTTACACAAGGTCTTATTGTATAATAATAGTATAGTTCACATGAACCCTGTTTGGGTATTGGTAATTTTACACATTTAACTAAAACTATACATAACTAAAATTAGATTCTTGCAACGTGCTCTTTTAATGTACTTAACAGAACGTAGTAAATTAAGTATTAACATTTACAATAACGTTAATAATTTAAGAGGCACAATCAGTTTTTGACCCAGAAATTGGCCAAAATATTATTGATGTATAAGATACAATGCAATCGTTTTTATTAACAGATAGTAAATTAAGGTCATATACCCTATGACCTGAACAAACAACAATAAGATAGGGGCAGGTTTTGAACATTCCTAAAAGCTATTTTCATTGACGAGTACCACCTTTTTTAAGCAATTCTACTAAGGTACCGGTATCCCGTATAGGTACGTCTTTACGTTGTTTACTTTTGAAGTTTCATTGGAAATAGCCTTTCATGAATATTTTACAAGCGTATTTGACGCTAGGTTGACCTGCAAATTAGGGTCTGTTAAGATCGCAGATTTGTACACTTAAATGGTCGAATAGGACAAACTTACTTTTTGATTCAGGTCAATTATTTATCTAGCAAAATCGGCTGCTGAGGGTGTATTCACATTAACGACCACGAGCGACCACACGACCATAAGCACCACTTATACTAAGGGTGTTTATAAGTTTTTAACGATGATTTTCGCCAGCTAGAAGTAATAAATTCTTTTGTTGTTGGGACCAATTTTCTATGCTTTCTGTCCATCCCCACATTATCCTGCTTCTAGCATCAACTCCTGAGCCTGGGACGGGGGATGACCTGAGGCTGTGTCTATCAGGGCCTGATCTAGAGTAAGTACAAGTATTGTGAATGGTGGGGCAAGGGCTCGATTTTTGAGATCAGCTCTCCAAAAAACTATCGGCCACAGGGGGGCTACGATCAGGTAAATTCCTAGAGCTGTATTCATTGCGTGTCCTAATACTTGAGGTATTAAGAATGGTGGTGGGAATATCCAGGCTAGCTGGTAACGCCACGTTCGACTGAATGCATTGTGAAACTGGGCTTGACGATCTGCCGCGTTCAGTGATACATAATTAGGCACTTCATACGCCCTTGCCGACACGAGGTGTACTTCCGGCGTGTCCCATTTCGAGAATATTTTCACTGTTATTATGGGTAGGAGAAGGAGATTTCACTCTGAAACGACAGGCAGGCGAGACAGGCGGTCTGCTTCGCAATCGAACTTACCGGAAGATAGTGAATTAATAAATTAATGTTGTACTGGTCTACTAGATGAAACACCTTGTAGCATAGATTCATTAGGGAAGATGACAGAGTTCCCCCTCCGTTCCTCAGGAAGGCAACTACAGACTTGTCGTCGCTTTGTATTATCATGGAAGAGTTTGTTAGGTAATGGCAACAACATTTTAGGGCATTTAGGATCGCGAGCATTTCTCTTTGATTTGAATGGAGACTTGACTCTTCTTGTCCTATCTTCTTATTGCCCCCATCATTTTATATTTTCATTGTTTATCCACAATGATAGTTCGAGCAGCGCTTCCATTAATATATATAGGGAACCGACAATATATGGACTGGTGAAGGGGACTCGCACCAAATGCTAACAGGGCTCTGTGATTGAAACGGCCACGGAGTACTGGAAAGCGGACAAAGTTTAGGGAGCCCACAATGATTTGAATTTCGTTTGTACAAGCGGATTTTCGCTTCAAAAACGGCATTTATGTTCAGGGCCAAGCATTTCTTTAATGGGAAGTACTTTTTGTTGGCATGAGGATACCAACAATTTTCCAGGTATTCTATGGCCCTCCGAGGGGTAAGGATAGACTTAACATGATTGACCTGCCAGCCCATATGTTCTAGAATTTGCACTGTTTTGAAGGCTTTTCGCGATAAAGGCCGAGATTCTGATTTGCTAGGAGAAAAAAGTCTAAATTAACTAAATCTCGAAAGGTCTGGGCAACCCAATTGGTCAGAAATGACCTTAAGGCAAGCAGGTCCTCTGCAGCTGTTGAAAATCAGACTTTGAAACAAATTCAGACTCGCTGGCTGCGACAGGCAGATGGAAATAGGCGTTTGACAGATCTATTTTTACTAGCAAATCTGAGGGCTGAATGAACCCTGAAATTCGGTGAAATTTTCACCAACTTGAACTTTACGATCGGTAAATATAGAATTAAGATTTGAATATTGGACGTTAAGATCAGTCGCTTTTTGGGATTAGGAACATCGGCGTGACAAAAACTAGGAGTGTAATATATAGCACGCCCGTCTCAATAATTCTTTGAATTGTTTCCTGCATTTGGCAATGCTAACGGGGGCCTTAGGTAAAACGAATTTCGAAACGATTTAGTCAATTTTAATAGCGAGCGTGGAATATTTAATGATTCTCATCTTTCCAAAAATAAAAAATAAAAACTGACCCGCTCGAAAACTGTTGCAGTCAGAATTTCCTCTTTTGATTAAAGTCCCTGCTGGGAAGTTTTGACCTAGTCGGGTAGTGATTTTATAGGCATTGGGGCCTTGGGGTCTCGGGCCTAGGCTACGCTGGCGAGGCTTTCCCTGACCTTGGCTATTTGCAATTATTCTGGATGGGCGAAAGGGATCGCGCCAACCCATTGGTAAAAAGGTATAATTGCCTTGCGCAGGCAATTTTAAGAAAAGTCGATGTATATTCATAAATCAGCTTGACTCGTCATAAATACCCTGTGTGTACCCTTTTTGAGCATTACTACCCAGATCAGCACTTGCTTGCGCCGCAGGCTTATTTTGGGTTGGCGTTCAGACCAACGACAAAGTTTTTGTAAGAAAGGTCAAGGCATATTCATGAAGCAGTTACACTAGTCATAAATGCCCTGCGTGGGCCTTTTTTAGGAATAACTACACAGATTAGCACATGCTTGCGCAGCAGGCTTATTTTGGTTTGGCGGTGAGTCCGGCCAAAAGTTTTTGTAAGACGAGTCTAGTCATATTCATAAAGCAGTTAGATTGGTCATAAATACCCTGTGTTGGCCCTTTTTGAGCATTACTACATAGATTAGCACTTGCTTGCGCAGCAGGCTTATTTTGGGTTGGCGGTCAGACCGGCCAAAAAGTATTTGTAATAAAGGTCTAGGTGTATTCATAAAGCAGTTAGACTAGTCATAAAATACCTGCATAGGCCCTTTTGTGAGCATTAATACACATTAGCACTTGCTTGCGCAGCAGGCTTATTTTGGGTTGGCGGTCAGACCGGCCAAATTTTTTGTAAGAAAGGTCTAAGCATATTCATAAAGCAGTTAGACTGGTCATAAATGCCCTGCGTGGGCCTTTTTTGAGCATCACGACATAGATTCGCACTTGCTTGCGCAGCAGGCTTGTTTTGGGTTGGCGGTCAGACCGGCCAAAAAGTTTAGGAAATTTCACAGTGTTTTTCCAATAAAAGTTATGTGAGCTCGGGGTATCTTTCTTATGGACTCTTTGACACTTAGGCAGCGGGGGATACAATCTCGTCTTTGTCGGATAAGGTCAGCGCGGTGACGACATGTTAGTTGCAATCATTACAGATATATTTATTTAAACTCTCACGATTATCACTCGTACCTATTTTAAGACCAGTTTGTCGTTAAAGCATCATTAGGGATCTTATGAAAACTACCCTCCATAAAAAGATCTGATTTTATTTTCTAATGAAGCTAAAAACAGCTCATCAGCAGTACGAGACCGTGCTATTAATGCGTCAAAAACATAAATTCTTTAATTAGTCATTTGTCTCGAGGCCTACAAAGGCCGGTTGGGAGCAGCAAAGCTTATGTACCTCTGAATATCGGACGCTTGTCCAGTTTTCGGAATCAAAATGTTGAACAGAGATTATAAGGTCAACATGAGCGGGCGAGTATTTTGGAACGGACGGTTCTTCTAAAACATCTTTAAATGCAACTTTAGTGTCAAACCATTTTCTTTAAGAACAGTGGGTTCAAATTTCTTCAGCCTTGTATATACGAGTATCTCGCTGCTCAAGTTGCCCTCTAATTCATCTTCTTATTTGCCTGAGAAAGGTACATTACTCATGGATTGCAACATGTCACTAATACAGATCTGGATACCGCTAACCTTCTATGGCATCGTTACGCCGCCTTCGGCTCCCATGCCGGAGTAGGTATAGTCTTGAATCGGACGATGAGCTAGTGCTTGATGCACTAGATATGTCCGTCATTATTTTGCAAAAACTCTGCAAAATAAAATAAGATTAGTAACAAATTTTTATATTCGAACGGTAAAACCGTTAAGATTTTAAAATATATTTCACTTACAAATTCCAGGAATTTGTGACTGAACCGTACGTCTCGGTAAACGAGACACCAATGACGAGGGAGCGGGCATCCCTACCCTGGTACCCTGGTGGCAAAAACGGGAAACTGATAGAGGGGGTAAAAAGAGTAGAGTATAGTCAAATCAGCAACCGTCACGTCATAGTAAACAAGATTGCCTCTCTCAAATATTAATGTAGGTTTCGAATAACGGTGCAGAAGCTTAATAGCTGTCATGCTACTTCAGTCAGACTCGGTGACACTGCCTGAAACAGCATGTGTTTACGAACGTTTCCGAAGGCAAGTAATTTCTCACTACACCTGTAGGTTGTTTCTTGTTCAAAGTTTCATAATAAAACAATTCAGAATAATGTTTCTGGGCATGGAATCAATAGCTCAGTGTTCAACAGAATTAAAAACAGAGTAGAATGACATGGTAATTATACACTTTAAGCAAAAACATAGTAAGTACCATCGCCCACACTGCTAGCTATAAGTACATCGGTAGACCTTATGCAATTTGTAAATAATGTCCACCGATGTACATTTAACAGTGTTGCTGTTAGTACCAAGAATATAAACACAAATATATTTTTCCTTTCCATCGAGTATGATATGTATAATACTACGTCATTAACTGTAGATTAGCCTGCCTAAATATCTTTATTAAGTACTAAATCAATCAAACATCAACATTGTCATTCACGAGCATTGTGAGCTCAGACGTAATGCCGCAGTAACAAAAATTCAAAATGGGAGAACGATATAATGCGGGCGTCGAGAAAATCACGTCGATATAAAAGCTCTTCGTTAGACCTTAGTAATTTATTACATTGTGCGGCTGCCAAGACGTGGGAAAGAATGATGTGGAACGAGCCAGAGGAATATAGATTATACTTTTAAGAAATTAAATTGTTTAAGTACGTGATCTTTCTACATGGATTCGGGGTAGAATTTTAATATCCATGTTTAAAAGATATGAATTTTTTTTTGTACGTTTTTAATGCAGTTCATTAGCTACTATAATATCTGCATATGTAGGTATAGGTATACAATATTTCTAAATATTGTTTTATGGCGACTTTTACCTATACTCGTAATTAAGCATGTGAAAGACCTCACTTTATGAAATTATTATACTTTCTTGGGCTTCATAACTACTTTAACCAACACGATCAGTACCCAATTATTACTTATAATTATATACTTGAAATGAGATTCCGATTGAGGAAACATTTTTGGTTAAAATTCAACGCATGACTATCAGAAAAAAAAACTATATTTCTAGTTCTGAAAGTCGTATCAATAGCAATATCTACGCGAGTCCCAAGATCGGATAAAGAGGTACTATCAAAAGTTTAACCGTACGACGCCACGGTTAACGAGGCGACATTTGTCAGTGGCTCTTGTATCCATTGACACAAGGGTTTCATAGATGTACCGACCGATTTGTTAAAGCAAACATGAAAATTGAATCGAGTTGAAGTTATAAGTATTTATTATTGCGCATTATTTGGTACTAAAATAAATTATGTAGGTACCTAATAATTTATTTTAGTACCAAATAATTCACAATATACACGTACTTAGTTCATTCAGATAGTGACTGATCAGATCAAAGCCAGTATTTCAACAAACATAAACGAATGCTCTCGTAAAGCTGCCCTGCGAGAGGAATGGCGACGTATTGTGAAGCGGGTCACTCAGAAACCTGCATAATGGCCACGACCACTCTGGCAAGAGTGTACCGATGAAGAAGAAAGTTAATTCAGACCGATAAGTTCACAGAATTGATAGAGGTGCAAGTGCGATGTAAGCAATTGAACAAAAACTGATTCCAAAATTGTTTTATGCATATAAATCGATTCATTTCAGATTTAGAAATCCGCGAGGCAATTTGTTTCGAGCGGTAAGTAGATTCCATGTATATCGATAAACTCAATTTTATTATTGATGCCCGTTTGTTCTGTAGGCTTATGATGGTCCCGTGCTTAATCGTTTGTCGTCGTTGCCGTCACGTTTTTACAAGTATGCAAGTGCAAAATTGACGCGTTTTTATATAAGTACTACTGATCACTCCCGATTTTGATTATCAAAATAAATATATTTTTATAAAATTGTTAAATTTTGGGGTTTAAGTAAATTAATAAATTAATGCAAAACAAATAAAATGAAACTCTATCAATCTCGAATCGCACTTCCCGATAAAAGCACTTGCAAAAGCAAAAAAGCATTGTTTCAATGTAAGCGTCTCAATACACCGCTTGTTGTTATTCGAGAGATTAATTCATCAGCACAGAACATTTGTAATTCAAATGAGGGCGAAGGGTCGCCGGCATTCGTCGAGAATGCTTTTCGCTTATCTTTTGATTGCAATTTTAGCGAAAAAACACCCTTAGGGCTTGCATTCAGCTACGAATTCGATTTGATTTGATTTAAATATTTTTAATATTAGCGGTGCTTACTATTCTAGGCGCTCTGTAATATGTGTACGTACATGTATCTTAAGACAAGATTAGATTCGATTATTAAACATTTACTTAGTGATAGACACTAACGAATATCTTTTGCGTGCAAAAACTATTAATTGCATAGGTATGTTGAGCAGGATGAGATGTTATTGCTCTGCTGAGGTTTATAGGATAATAAACTTCAAATAATATTACCTACAAGCGAAAATCACTTCTCTATATTTATTTCTAGATGGGGATTTCCGCTTATAATAATTTAAAGACAAACGGGTCTTAATCGCATTAACTTACGTTTAATTATATCCTGACGTTTCGTTTCCTGGGGTCTGCCTGCGACCACGGGTGTAACGTCATGCCCGAAACGTCAGGATATAATTAAACATAAGTTTACGCGATTAAGACCCGTTTGTCTTTAAATTATGAGTGATAATCGTGAAAGTTTAAATCAATATATTCCGGACCCTTGGTGTGAAATAATAAATTAGCCTTTATCCGTTATGCTCAAAATGACGTTTGCATTTGCTTTACATGACAGAACAGACTACATGCTGATAGAGATTGATAGCCAGGTTAGCCAAATGCATTTGTAGTATATGTATAGGAACGTTGGAAAACCTACTACTTATTAGGTATAACATTATTGAAAAAATATGTAATTTGTTTTATTGGCTGTCCACGAAAACAGTTAGGTAAGCAAGAGTAACAATTAAATTAAATCTTGAATTGTTTTACTTGACTTTTGAACTCCGTTGCGTAAAATATGTAATTATTAGTTACCTTTATTTGGTAAATAAATATTCAAGCCAGTGTTTCTTCATTCAAAAACATTTTATTTCGAAGTCGCTGCCATATTATTTTCTCCGAATTAAGAGTTATTTTTTCCTGCCTAAAATAGATGTTTACCTTTGACGTTCAAAGTTTTCTTAGAAATAACGTTATTGGTAGACTGTTTAAATTAGTTATTAATAAATTACAAAGGGTAAAACTATTTCATGGTATGCATGCACTACGGCATGGCAAGCCATGCAGGTGTGATTTGCTAGTCAACAGCAGTTATCTCATACTAGAGTTTTGATGTTGCCTACCAAAATATGAAAATAAAGAAAGAAAGAAAAACGTTTCTTCGGAGACAAGAACACAGTACAAACAAAACAAATAGTAAACACGAAATTTTGTCCCGAAATGGCCATAACTCAGCATTTTGCCAGCAGAACCAGCGCTGGTCTTCCGTTTTGGCCATTTAAGTTCGACACTGACGATAGACCTTAACACAACTATGGACTGTTGTAAATATTTAAATAATTAAAAATATGTATGTATGTACATTAAGCATATTGGTTTTATAATCTACTGCAGGAAACTGTAGGTCTATAACTCTAATTTCCCTGTACTGTAACCAGTTTGGATAATAAAAGACTTTATGTTTCTAAATAAAGAAAAAAATGCACAGAAAATGGAGACTCACCCTCCCAACAAACGGCAGGCCAGGCTTGTATCTCCTCCGCATGCTGTCTGCGAACCGCAGCTCGACGTAGTGCTGCTCAGCCGCCGGCGCGGCCGGTGCGATGCTCCCGGCGCCCGCGCCGACGGTCAGATCCACCCGCGCGGTGCTGCCGCCGCAGCGTGCTTCGATACGCCATGTACCAGCGCGCGCGCCGTTCGCGAGTGCCGCGCTGAGCTTGCGAACACCTGCAGGAAAATTCAATAAAGTACAAACTCACCATATTAAAACAGCTTCTGCCTATATAAGGTCCTAATTTATTAGATGCAGATATTTTTACAGCTGATTGTACTCGGTCTCTGGAGTATATTAAACCGTGAAACATTATAGCTTTTACGATGTTTTTTTGGAAAAAACGGTAAAACAAATTTGCTACGTAAAAACACCCTGTTTATGTGATTATTAAATGAAAACTCATTGAACAGATTCTAGTACCATTTTACGTTGGAACTGGCCACTTCACGTCGATAAATTAAATACTTGATTGTCAATGTTATTTTCCGTTGGACTGTATCATTTGATGACATGACAGACAGTGTTATTGTGACATGTGATAATGCACATGATGATTTGTTTTAGACGAAATTATAATTTTTTTTTTGTTAGGAAAATGAAGTCAAAAAAGTTACATGAAAAGATTTCTTAATTTATATTTAAAGTTAATTATTTTAATGTAAAGTATCATGTGTTAAAATATCTGCAACTAATAAATTAGGACCTTATATTTACTCACGTTATGAAGTCGAAAATGATATCTTAAAAATATAAGTAGCCCGCTTGAAATATAACTTTACCTACTTTATTCTATGAGTCTCACGAGAGTTTTGTGTTTAAAAGCTCCTGCCACTTTTGGATGAACGATATTTGAAGGTTATTATCATATGGATTGTATCATTACATTTAACACTTTGAGTGCGGGGAGTTCTCTGTGGGAGGTCCATTTTCGCTACAAAGCGGAAAAATCACGGGATCGGCTACCGGCGTAGTGCGTAGCGGTAGACGAACGGTATGTCTATACCGTTCGTGTTTTGCCATAGGTTGTGTTATATCTAATATACTGTAACAAAATGCTATACACGTTGTACGGCGTCAGATAGGAGACCAATTCCTACGATGCTTAACATTATAATTACGTAATTGATATAATGTGTCGAAAACAATATTTTATTGAAATAGCTTTATTTACAAACCTGTACAATTTATAATACCTACTTGGTATAGGTACTTACTTACATAAATTAAATCAAACTATCAGAATTACTTTTAGCTTGGCAATATATTAACCATGCTGACGGCATTTCCTGACTGTATACCTAGTAATACTGCTACGATTGAAAGGAATTTAGCGGCTAGTGTTTTGAAACTAGTTTTGAAATTCTTCATAATAATGATTATTCAGCTGGATGGATACAAGTGGACGAAGCTCGGAGTTTATAAATAAAATGAAAATTCAAACATGGAGTAGCCAACTTGCGCAGTCAAATAAAAGCTCTAGTATAAAAGTAGGTCAACACTCACCACTTTAGTTCATAGTCAACAATAACACAAGAATCAAGCTAGCCCAAGGGCCACTCGAGTGCGACTGAACCTCTCTTTACAATATTACTATTGTAGTATCGTTAAATATACCCGAATAAAATATACGACCCCCTGTTATCTCCAAAGCCTGACCTTTTCTCGGATTTCCCTTTACTATTCAATTTCTTTTATTCTCTATTGTCATAACGCTACCAATAAAGTTATCGATATTATTTAGTACAAGTATCTTAATACTATACCTATTGTATATTTCAGATTGTTGTTCAGAATAATTTTCGTAAAGGTTAAACTTTTAGTACCTATATATATATTTTATTAACTCATATTTAAATAGCTGGAAATATAGATTTCTGCGTATAATCATAAAAACAGTAGGCAAATACCAACCATAAGTTGAGTATACCTTATAAAAGAAAAGAAAATATTTTCATGAAACAAGCTGAGAATCGTTATGAAGATTAGTAAGATTACATATCCTCCTATTATGTATCCTCTAAAGGCTTTCGGAACCATCCTCTCCTTACCCGAGAAGCGAAACAAGACAACTTAATTATTCTGTCTTACTATCAGGCACAATTCCAGCAGTTATATTTAGCGGGACTATTAATAGGGTATTTTTTCTCCAACATGCGCGGAAATATTGACGTTGTTTTGTATAATGGGCTCGGAAGCGATATTGTTTAGGCAAGCGAGCCGAAGAGATGGAAATTCGTACCCCACGTGGGTAATGTGGATTCGTTCACTCAATCAATTGGAACAGTAGACCATTCTAGAACCATGTAAAAATGACAAATATTAAGAGATTTCTTACATTGTGATTAATAATGCCACTTCGACAAGGTGCCCGAGACGTTTAGGGTTAAAAGTTACAATTGGTTGACCTGGAGTCATGTGACGCTGTAATGTTGTCATGATGGGTCATACTTTTATTTTCAGTATAGCTTCAGTATAGTCAGAAGTAGCGGTAGTCTTTGTGCTATTTTTCGCAAAGCTTAATTGGAAGATAATATCATTATCAAGGAATTTGCTCATAATACATTGCAACGTTATAATGTGTTAAACCGTAATAAGACACCATAGCATACCTACGTATAATACGGTACAAATGAATAACCAGCATATTAATGCGTTACATTTTGTTGTACTAGATCGATTTGTGTAAGAATATTATGTGATATTTAATTTAATATTGTTATTTTTCACTCTAATGAAGAGCTCGAGTAACGGAATTAATTTACTCTGAGAAAGTAGTACAATCTACTGTCGATTGAAATAACTGAAATTGTTTTAAATATACACACAATGGAGTGTAATATGAGTACCTACATAAAGTTCTATGCACGAAATTTTATATTCTTATAATTTCACAGCCGCATGTCTTACCTTGTGGCCGTGTGGTGACGGCAGTAGAATATTGGTCACCACCCCAACTCTTTCCGCGGAGTGCTAAGAGTCGACTAAGGGATTGAACTGCCACTGACCATTCGGTTAGGTAGTGAATATTGATGATGGGCAGCAGGGCAATTATGGATTTTACCTTGTAATGCATCGATTCGTACAGGTATAGCATTTTAGCAAAAAAAATTGTAGTTTAAATAGGAGAGGTCTATAATATGGAGTAAAAACCCAATAAAGCTGATCATGATGATGATGCCATACCTTGGCTACAGAGACCCTTTTTATATTCGATATTATTTTTCAGTCATGTTTACTGCCTAAATGCTAATTAATTCGGAACAGGGGTGTTATAGTTCGAGAAATATAAATTGAATGTTTATTTTTACTATAATGTAGGTAGAAAGTTACCAATTTATATTTCACGAACTATACAAAAATTACCGTAGGTAGGTATATCACCGGAAAACGAAAAGATCGTTTTGCCAAAAACATCTCAATATCCTCAGTGAATTTTGCCCTAAACCTACCATATGTTTGATCATGTACGTGAAATCCTCGCTTATAATATTAGTAAGTTGTTCGAACTATCATAACATCAACTACTCGATCCTAAAGCTCTTCAAAATTATGACGCCGATCACGTAACACAAGAAGTTCCGTCACCGAGTGAGACGGGTGAGTCGCGTTTGGTTTGATTAATTACGTTCGTGAACCCTCTCAAAAGTCACAAGCTATAAATAATGGAAGGCTAAAACTTGGACAGTGGTTACGCGTTCCTTTTGGTCACGTATAGGTCGGGCATGCACTAAAGGAAAAGCAAAAAAAAACTATGAATAAACTGCACAACAAACAGTTTCATATTCACTTCGGCATCCACAACGATAGATTTAGTATGTTTACATCTAGAATTGATTGAAAACAGATAAATTTGAATAATAATATCAGCTCACGGATAAAAAAACTTACCTTAACCCTTAAACAGGCATGGCGATTTTTTCACTTTCGTATCCTGATTTCGGTAGATAATAGCGTCAATAAAAAACTAATTTCTTGTTTTTTTTAGAAACATTATTTCCAAAAAAAAAACCCGGTGGTCAATATACGCCCTGTGCTCGTCACCAGGAGGTCCACGTGTTCCGTATGTGGCCACTGCCCTGCTGGCGATACATTGAAGTTTTAAGGGGTAGTTGTTATGTTTACATGTAATTATGGACACAATAAGACCACAATAAAAGAAAGAAAAAAGGATATTTATTTTTATATTTAAACGCCATTTAGCAAAATCCGCTTCAAAACTAACTTATAATTATATACTTACAGTAAGTCTTGAGATGTTTAGTTGGCGGACCTACAGGGTGTACAGTAATGAACTTACCCTTAAATTTCACATAAATGCCCAGCCGGGCAGTGGTCACATACAAACCACTTGTACCCAACCGAAACGGGTAGAGGTCATATAGGGCCCACAAACTTTAAGAGCAAAAATTTTAAGTAAAAAACTATTACTGTGACCATTTATGACATACTACACTTACATTACCTTATATACTACTAATTAGTAATTTTTTTCGACACAATAATAGTATTTATCTGGAGCAACACACAAAATCTGCCACTTTTTCGGTTTTTGAATTTGACAACTAAAACGTCAAAGAAATTTGTTCTGACACATCGATTTTGGGTGCGTTCACAAATCTGTCAGTTTATAGACTATACGTCAATGACATTTAGTGACCGCTGCAGACGTTTTGCTCGTCAGAAAAAAATCTTTTGCTAAGTGGTCGTTATGAGATCACAACCTGGTTAAGGGTTAAATACCTATCCACTAATAATCTACACTAAGTATAATAACTATAATAAGATGAATAAGGCACAAGACAGGACATTAGGATGGGTAAATATTTGTCTAATCCCAGCCAAATTGCAAGATTATAATGAGATTAATGAGTTCTAATTAACACTGAGATATTAAGTAATTTTAGAGTTCTGTTTTTTGCCAGGTTGGCTACGCAACATCAATAGTGTTTTATATCGTATAAAAAAACGTACTTCATTTTGTAGGCTACATCGACGAAAATGTAATTACTAAGCTGGCATCAGATTTCGCAAGTAACAAGTCAATCGCGTGTCAAGGCGAAATCCAATCTATCATAATTTGACAGGGGTAGGCACTGAGATGACAGAGAAAAGCTTTTATGCAGGACTGACATCTAGCTCAATGGGAAATGCTAGAGCATTGAAACTTGTCACGTTACCTACAGGTAAAAGCCAATGAAGCTGAAATGTATAAATTAAACAATCACTTTATGTATGAATAGAATAATAGTGTCATCGCTTTATGATATTTTTTATACTGCCATTTTAAGATATTTTGTAATGTACGAGTAGGTAGGATGTAGAAATACTTGTGTGGCTATTTTAAACGAAAATAATATACGAATTTGTCGTAAAACTCGACAGGGTAGAAGTCGGACTATGTATAGTAATGTAATTCCAATACCTACCATACTACATTCGTAAGTACTAGGACCAGCACAAATTTGAAAAAAAAAAGTTTAGAAAAGGTTGCTACCTTTATTACAGAAGAATATGGCATCAACGGAAACAAAAACACCTCGAAACAAACAATGCACCAGTTTTATATTTGCTTAAATACCAACGGCAAAACCGAATTTAATTTAACTTCCGTTGCAGGTTTTTCACGTAAACACAATTTGTGAATCCAAATAACTTCAATCGTGCTCGAAATCGGCAGCAAATAACAAAAGTCGGCAAGCAATTAGAAAGAATTGTTCTCGGTTCGGAACCAAGACTTGTGTAAGTTGAGCTTCAACTAAATAATCAATCCGATTTAAATCTATGCTAAACCCAATTAGTACAGATCTAGTAAAAACGGTGCGATTTGAAACTGCAGTATATTTGACTGTCAAAGATGATTAATTAACGGATAAAGGAACGAATATTATCCTTTCACAAGTCGAGCACGCGTTTCACTCGATTTACCTATTCTGCACGTAATTGCTAACGAAAAAAGTACATGGAAGCTGTCTCGCGTAAGTGTTAAATCACATTATATTACCAACTAGGTTGGTAGTTACATATCATCATCATACCAGCCATAAGACGTTAATTGCTGAACATATGCCTCCCCTTTGGACCTCCACATACATATACTGATGATTACCAAATACCAAAGCTTAATGTTTCTGTATTAGGCATTCAATTGGGGTGTCTTAACTTCTAGAACCTTATTTACTATTCAATCGTAATAATTATTTTAATACTGACAGTAAGATTACATACATTTGTCACGACCCCAAGTCATCCCTTGAATGTCGTAAGAATCAACTAAAGAATTGAAGCGTCACTGAATATTCCATTATAGAAGACTGCGACCGCCAACCCGCTCGGTCAGTGTGGCGATTTTGAGCATTTACCCCCTAATACGTCCATACGCGTAGTCAATAGGTGATGTCCGCCATGGACTGAGAGAGGTTGATGATGGTATAATGATGATGAATAATTTATGTATCTTCACGATAACTTGATAAATACACATTGTTAAACTTAAACAAAGTACGAGTATCAGTTACAAGTCTTATAACAGAGTACACTCAAGATTACGATTCGGGTATGGGGTTTTTCTTTTAGTTGCACAAACTAACGGCTTGTATTTGGACTTTTTACTAATTTTACTTTGAATTGCATAGAATACAAAAAAAGTAAAGTTTTACGTCCACTTACTTAAATAATTCGAACTTGCATTGAAATTGCGAACAACATAAAGTTATGTATGTAAAGAGGTCTAATAACTATAATAAAATAATGAATATTATATTATTATAAGCTCATTTATTATATTTCAGTTACAAACATACCACACACCTTCCTGTAGGTATTGGTAGGTATGTAGCCCGAAAGGGTCGATGTAAAATCTCCACATTACCGCTCACCTATATAGGAATGTAGTGGTTTCTGTACGTATTTGTGGAATTTGATTTAGCAAGCAGAGCTGCCAACCGTAGGCCACAGAAGGCCCATTTACTAAACTTTGTTTCAAACATGACACAAAACTATTTACTTTGAATAGTTACTTTGGAATCCGCTGGCTCATTTGAGGAGGCAAAGTTAATGAAAGTTAATTAAGTTCCTGATAAGAATGGTTCGAAAGTGGTCTGCTGGCTCGGCAGGCTTCAAACTTTTCAGTTACTAATTGAGAAAATTTAGTCGTACTTCAATTAGTTTTACTGTGAAAGCGATAGCTTCAGTTGTTTAAGTTACAACGTTATAATATATAGATAAGTACAGTACAGACCTTATTTATAATAAGAGGTTGAATCTAACATCTATACCACGGTTCATTTGTTTTAATTCTGGAGATCTCTGAAAATGTTGACTTTAGACAAAAACTTTTTGTTGGGATCCGTATTCTTTTTAAAATAAAATGCTCGCTTTACGACTAGAGGAGGTACATGAAAAAAATACCACTTAGTCAGCGTGATTAATCTGTCTACCTGCACCAAATTAGGATTTTTTAGTACTAACGGCTACTGAGCTATGCTGCGGAAAGACAAATAGACGGACAGACGAAACTACGAGTTTCCTAGTTTACTACGGAAACCTAAAAGACATTAAGTTTGTAGGTGTAGGTGATCAATGCAGCTTAAATATAAAACCAGAAATATGATTGCTTTTATTTCAAAAACATCACATCGTCGGTTGAAAAACCAAAACTCACTAAGTAACAAATACCTACTTGAAATAGCGCTCGTATCTAAGTTCAGATTCAATACTGACATAAGAGGTTGCTAAGAGTAGTGACAGTTTTTATAGTGAGTTTTGGTTGTCAGCCGACGATATATATGCTATTTTGGTATGAAATATTTATCATGATAATATGTGATTATAGTGGGTGTATAATAACTATATCATATGTGATTAGTAAATTGACTTTTTTTTTATTAACAATTACCTTCATCATCATCGACAATAAGGTGCCTTTTAATAGAAAACATGAATAATTATGAGTAGATAGGTACCTACCTAATATTATGTATTACAAGTATACGATTAATATATTGGTCTTTCGTTTTGATTGTTTAGGACCAACCTACTACCTATAGATTTTTATAAGGCAATAACTTATTATTACGAAGGTTAAAGGTACCTGATCAAATAATTGAATTTGTATGTAACAGTGTCGTCGACCAATGTCGAGGAGGATTTTTATGAATAATATTAATAAATTTATTAAAATTTCTACTGAAGTCGAAATTTCCAGATATTTTTAATTAAAATATTAATGTTACAAATTCAATAAGCTTTTTAAAATAATTCCAACACGAGAGAACAATAAAATTGCAATTAATTTAAAATTCCCATAGTCATTGCCGGTGTCGGTAGCTTTCCGTTTGGAAATCGAATCTGTCAAAGTCGTAGGGACTCCAAGCTGTCGAGGTTGTAACAAGAAAACGCTTTTAGTGTGAGAAAGATCACCTCTATCTGTTTACGTAACGTGTGATGCGAGCGCACTTCATTCTTCATTTAAAATAAAATACATATTATAAAACATAAATTGTAGGTAGCAAATTTATTAAAAGGGGTTTTGTCAGTCGAAAAAACAAAAGTTGACAGCTTCTTTACATCTATGTTACAATTTTGACACATATGGTTATTGACCGATCCTCGGGTAACCTAGTTGTATCATTAATTTGTTTCATCTCAAAATTACTACATGAATTAAAGCTTGCTTTAGTAAAGACGATTTTAAGGTAAATCTGTCAATAGTCCATCACTTGTTAACCCTTATTAGTACAAGGGGATATTATAACAAACCTACTCTTTAACGCAGTCGTCGCAAAGTCACAATCAGGGTGTACTACAAAATGTATGATTAAATTATCATTAACTCAATTTTCAAGGAAACAGTATCTATATTCGTAGTAATGAAATAATAATTATGGGCCAAAACATGATTCCATTAAAGTACACTGATGTGTACCCTGCGGCTGATTATATCAGCTATTATTTTATCTGTCTGCAACTAATAGAAATAATCAATCCGATGACTACAATTTGGTAACATTATTTCTGCAGTGGAATAACAGGAATCGAAATCTTGAATACCATAATTGTGTAGGTATAACGGCTTATTTCATTGCAGAGCCATCTTAAAATTTATAAGTGAATAAAATATTGAAGTAATTGTAAAAACACAAAGCAAATTATTATTTATAATGAATAAAATATATTCGCGCCAAAAGTGTTTATGTTAATGAGCAAGTAAACGTTCAACGGACAGACATCTATCTGTACAGACATTATCTTTAAATGTACCTCCTTTGATGCTAACTGTACGTATGTTATGCCGAAGATTAAAAGGAAAAAGGAGCTGTATCTTTTCACAAAATCGTTATTCCCCTTTTTCATACCTGTAACTCTATTGACATTTCAGCATTTTTTAATAATAAATCTATTTTTGCTTCTTTTTAATAAACTATCCGTGTCTGAAAAAAAATATGCTGCCGTAGACACGCTTGAATTATCCTTTCTCAAATAATTTATAAAAAATATTTATTTGGTTTATTATTACAGAAGGAAATATGGGACTATGAAACCCTGATCCTGTCAATTTTACGAAGGTAAATAAGGCAAAGCTGCAGTTTCATTTTTTAGGTGTATTGGAGCCCTAGGCCGTGAGAAGCGATAGCTTTTTTTAAATACATTTTTCTAAACTCTTACAGCTCCCATTTCTTCTTCAGGTGAAAACTATTTGATACAATAGGGTACGCAGACTCACCTTCATCCATAGACAGCTGATCCCATATGGCCACTTTGGTGCCGGCCGGGTCTCGCAGCGCCACGTAAGCCAGCTCTCCCTGGACCAAGCGCAAGTCGTGATCGAGGGCCAGAATCCAGAAGGTTACTGCCAAAAAATAACTTCTATATTTCAAGTATGTAACAGTGTAGCACTTGGGGGCTGAGTGGTGCGGATTGTGGGAATCTAATTGATCAGGGGCCTACCACTATCTACTAATGCTATTCATTTTAGGACATAATCAGAATCGTGATGTGTCAGCTCCATAGAATAACTGTCAAGAAATTATACACCGAACATAAACTGAATCGCATTTACGAGATCGTGATAGCCCCCCAGAACTCGGTAATCCAAAACATGCATTTTACCTAGGCGAGCATAAAGTACCTACCGCTGTAAGAATAAAATTTGAGAAGATGCCGACCGGCGATTCCTTAGTGGAGGTATGTACCATGGATTTAGAATGAGTACTTCTAGAAAATCATGTCCATCAATATAATAGACTTAACTAGCTATACTCGTATTTGCTTAGAGTATGATTGTCCTTGATTATTATCATAAATATAAGCAAGTATTTTGTTAAAATGTATGTTTTTGCTTCACCTTTGGTACTCAGTGATCGGCCATTTTGGCCATTGGGAACTTCCAGGATTACATTTATTGTTTATACGCGACACAAATAAAATAATCCTTTTTATGAGATATATGATTTTAATGACCATCCTTTAACTCGAGTACAATATTCGTATCTTCATTGGAAAGCTTTGCCTGACATAATTTCAAGGATTCGCATAAACATGTAAGCTGCATCGAACATAAAAGACATCGTAAAACCAACATAAAGCAAAACAAAAATTAATGACTCAGAGAACATAAAACAGGAGCCCGAGATTGTTACACGGTGTAATTAATTATTTAAACATTTACCTGTTGTAAATATTTTCCTTTTTGTTTTATCTTCTACTACGGTTAAAGGAATAAGGCTTGATCTTAATCCTTAAACATTTATTTCCGCAAATAAAATTTCTCTTAAGTTACGATATTTTTATACCTATAGAAATAATAATTTAAAATAACAAAACCATCGCTATTTTTTTACCTATTTTAAGCCAGTTTATCCTAAATGAGTAGTCTTACCTGTAAAACAACTTTTAATGTTCATTTTTTTTTTCTAAACGCGCCATGATATAAAATAATTTAGTTAAAAAAATATCATAGTGGTTATTAGTAAATCACTTTATTGTACACTGAATATAATTGTGTTACAACACAGTTATGTAGGTATTCGAAGAGTTATGCAGAAAGGCTTTTTTTCTGTATGAAGAGATCTATTCCAATAATCTTTTCATTACCTAATCGAATGGAGAAAGAGATGTTGACGAAAGGCTCATTATTTTAGTCACTTTAACTTTGTACATACCCAATCATACTAATACTTGTCTCTGCATAGGATAACAATTGATTTGCTTTGTTTAAAACAGCTCTTTTTTGTAATGGGTTTTAATTTTTTATCCTTTTATGAAATTATGTTAAGTACACAAAAAACAACTGTTTATCAATATCTAGGTCCATATTTTTTTATTATGTTTTAGTATACCACTTGCATGCGAACTGCGGCTTAAAAAAAATGCGATGTCTGTCAACTACCTATTAAAGAAGAAACAAAAAGTAGAAAATGTGAATCTACGTAGTTGATAACTAGGCATGTATAATATAAAAGATTGAAAATAGTTTTGAATAAAGATCGATCGCAGTTGTTAGTACAATTCATAACAAAACGGCACAAAAGCTGTTCCCATATTGTACCGACTATAATTAATTGTACAAAGTTACCAGCACCCAAGTTGGACAATAAACAGAAAGTTTCCAAGGTCCAAGTTCGGTAACGATTATGGGAATTTGGCGGGATAACGTTTTTGCATGTTACCTAACGAGGTATTCAGTAAGACGAACAGACCGCGGGGAAATTTAGCTACCTAGTTTCGTGCTTAAATGGGCTTGCGTGAAATGCACGAAAAGTAATTTCTGGTTTACTCAGCTGGTGAAGCAAAACCTTAATTACTACGGTAATAAGGATTCCTTTCTTTGAGGTGTGTACAGTAACAGTCCCAGTTTTTATTGCCCGCCTTGAATAATAGGTTAACACATTTCTTGTTTAAATGTTCAACAATTCCAGAGTTGTTCAGCTTGGTGCCTACAGTAAAATTCACAAATATAAATACAATTTTGCAATCTAGTTCAATGAAATAATGTCATTGACATATGAATAAACTCGACTGTACACAGGGACACCAACATTAACAATAGTTTTTCTAGCCCAAGAGTTCAGCGCCTTGGTGTCTCATCAGGAATATAGCGGTGTCTTAGCCTCACAGGTATGTCCTTGGCCGTGTTGAAGAAACCGTGGCTATTGTTTTTGAACATTTTACCTCAAAGTACCTATGTACAGTGAACCAACAGAAAGTAGAAAAATGTCTCTTCAGCCCTACATAAACGAACTCACTCCGCGTTCCGGATCTGTAATGCCTGACAGTTCGCACAAAAGAGTCCCTGATGAGACGGATGATACTGAGGTTCTTGTCCAAGCACTATTTTTTCTATTAAGTGAGTTAAGGCAGACGAAAGAAATAGTTGATCGATTGATGGGTAAACTTACTCGTTTCTCCAGGTCTGTAATGATGCCTGGCGGGTCGAACGATGACGTCCCTGACTGGGCCCAAGAGCCGGATGACGCTGTGGCTCTTGGCCGTACACTCATCGTTCCCAACACACCCCACGGTGGTATGGAGGGTGCAATGAGTGGCTGGAGACGACGGTATCTTCAGCGGGATTATGCCGTAACCTGGAACAAATAACACATTGATAAAAATGCAGAAAATACACATTTTAGAAACATTTTAAAAGGGTGTATTAATACATCTTTGATGACAACAGGTACGTCCTAGATTATCACAAAAATATATGTTTCTTGGTCATGGGTGTCTATGTATTTAAATATCTATCTATTATAATATATATTGTCTTTTGGTACCCACATCACCAACCTTAATTGAGCTTACCGTGGGACTAGGTCGACTTGTGTAAGAGTCGCAAGATATTTGTTTATTTATTTTATTTAACATTTTTCACTTAGTAATGAAACTTACAACCAATGTCGTACTAGTATAATTTTACAGCCTTATCCCAATATAACTTTATTTAAAAGTCTGAAATCTCTTAGTAACATATTTGTTTTGTAGTTGAGTGGCTTGAATCTAACAATCTAAAAACGAACTTAGAGAAAACCAATTATATTAACTTTAATAATATTAATCAGGAATTGAATATAATATGTAATGGACATAAATTAACAGGAAATGACGTGACAAAATTTTTAGGTATATTTGTGGACAGAGAATTAAATTGGAGTGATCAAATAGATTATGTATGTACAAAAATAAATAGATTTGCGTATGTTCTTCGTAGATTACGAAAAACAACTGACCATAATACAGTTATGTCTGCCTATTTACTACGGATATGTTGAATCTGTGTTAAGATATGGGCTGATTATTTGGGGTAACGGAGGTGACAAACAAAGAGCTTTTGTGGCACAAAAAAACTGTATCCGTGCCATTTGTGGGGTTGGCCCTCTAGAATCATGCAGACCACTCTTTTGCAAATTAAAGGTACTACCACTTCCGAGTCTGTACATTGAAGAAGTGGCAAAGTTCGTAAGGAAACACTTTGACCTGTTTAACACTGCTAAAGACCTATATCCGCGTAACACAAGAGACTGTAACAGACTTGTAGTTGGTAAACAACAAAAGACCGCTAGATTTAGAAAAAAATGTACTGTGATGTGTGTAAACATTTACAACAAATTACCACAACAACTAAAGGACATACCCATTAATAAATTTAATAAAATGTTACATTACTGGCTCTTAGAACACTTATTTTATAGCACTAATGACTTTTTAAACTAATTTTAGACAATGTAATAATAATAATGTAATTAATATGATTAATTTCACATGAAATGTATTAATTTGATTTTATATTCTTAGTTTAATTTTTAATGCTTGAACATAATTTATGTGTAAATAAATATTATTAGGTAGGCTCTTGTAAATATTTTGTATGCCGTAATTATGGCGGTAAACAATGTAATAATAATAATATGATTAATTTCACATGAAATGTATTAATTTGATTTTATATTCTTAGTTTAATTTTTAATACTTGAACATAATATATGTGTAAATAGATATTATTAGGTAATTAGGCCCTTGTAAATATTTTGCATGCCGTAATTATGGCGGATAAAGGAATGTGCATTAACATATTGTATACCCACCTACCTGTAAACCTACCCTTTTCCTGCAAAATAAATGTGTTTGTTTGTTTGTTTGTTTGTTTGTTATTTTTTATAAACACAATATAATTATGAGAAAGAGGTAATAGCGTCATGCTTAACAACGCTTAAATGATATAACGTAGCCTTATTTATTAAAAAACTTTAATAACTCAAAAACATGTCACGAAGTCATATAAAAGAAACATTTTTCACGAAAACTACGAGTAAGAAAGCAAGTCGCATTCAAGTGACGTATTAAGAGGGTTCAAAGGCCGTTCTCAAGTGTGGAATGTGAGTGATCAATCAAACTTTTTGGTATACGCCCAAGTTATACGATTTCAGAATCGTGTACTCGTAGATGTATTATTGAAATAGTTACTCTGCGTTAAATTATTTGTTATTTCGTTTAGTGCTAGTTTATTATTGTACCCACTTGATGAAGCCCGCCCGACTTTATCATCAATATGAAATGTAAACTTGAAGTGACATAGGTACATTTATATTACTAACTATATACGAAACTTTCAGTTTAAATATAAATAGAATGAAATTTGACGACACAAAACAAAACCTAAAATATTAAAATTACTCTATTTACTACAAAATCACCTTGTCAAAGTCTGCCTAAATTATGAACTGGTGAAGTCGGTAGATATTAAACAGAATAACATAAGAATTCGTTTTGATGAACATCAAATTACTTACATAGTTTAAATGACAGAAATACTAGTAGACGGGAAGATCTACAGAAATGTAATAATACTCGTACAAGATTAATTAAAATAATTAATTAAATGTAACATCATGATTACTATACTAACTCGAACTATTTTCATGTACAGCTAATAATTCATTAACCACTCTGAAATCACTCTAATCAAAATTACATTTAGTTCATGACTTTAAGGTCGTGTATTTTTTATTTTAAAATAACGAACTGTCTGTTTTGTTGGACCGTTTATTTTCCTCTTAATTTCCTTTTGGTTTTATTATTATTTATATCTTTTACGAAAAGTGTAAATTTATTTATCAGTAAGTAGTTTTTAAAATATTTACAACTTGCGGATAACACCTACTGATGATGATTTCTATAGCAATGACAAGAGTTAAAAGATATTGGATTTAATTATATTTTTGAAGAAATAAAAAAATAGAATTATAAAACACGATTTTCTTACATATGTAAAAACGAGGCAATGCTGGATTGCTATCCAAACAGAATAAATATTATAAAATCACTCTTGCAAAAGTAAACTAGTTCATGCTGTGCTGGTACTACTAGGGTACCGACTATGTGTATATTCTATTTAAATTTCGTACTTTATTATTGCCATTAACAAGGCAAGAAATCATTAAAAATCACAGGAAAGAGAATCACATTATTCTTCGAAATTATTAAGTCGTACCTTAGCGGTATCCAGTTTACTTAAGTGCTACGAGATCGAGCAGACATTTTTAACATCTTTTCCATTTGGAGATGCACCAAAGTGGTTTTCATTATTTTCATCGAATAGCCGCATTTACTGGTTAAACGAAATGCACTCTTTATTTCAGTGACTTTTAAAGTTTATTTTCCGTTTCATGTTCAAGAAAATCATGTAACCGACAGGTACTTCTTTATATAAAGTAACGTGGGGTGAGATGGAACGATTTTTTAAGGGGTAAGACAAAAAGTCGTCCTTCTGGCATATACAGGTAGCTTTTTGTCTCACCCCATTAAAAAAACCATTCCATTTTACCCCACCTTACCTTACTTGTTGTTACAATGCGTCACTAATAATAAAATATGTACGTTTACAGGGTGGCCAAAAAAGTAGAAGTACTTACATTCCCGCTGCCAACCGCTTTTGGAAAGTGACTACAGATAAATTACACCTACGCCATGCAATACTCTAATTGACGTCTGCTGTCATGTTGGTAATATTAAGAATTTTACAATACAGTCGAGTGCATTAATATATAGACACATTTGTAAGGGATCAGTTTGGAGAAGTGTATAAATATTAATGCCCTTGACTGTACATTAATTCGTCGAATACACTGTGATGAAAACCTTAAATCAACTTAGTTTAGTAAACGTTGTATAAATAACAATAATATATAGGTGTGACGAAAACAATCTACAGTTTGTTTATTTTCTTGGTGATTAGAAAAGACTTACAAATAAATTAAAAAAATTACATACACACTCAAGAAGGTTGCCACTCAGCACGTGTCATGGCTAGATTGCCATGACGCTGATTTTCAGGGCAACCAAAATTAATAAGAATAAAGTGACATCAGTTTTAATTTTTGCTTGTTCGCTTGTGTCATTGAGGTTCTTAAAAAATAGCTACGAAAAAGAGATCAAATAGTAATACCATTTTTTATTAAGACTCCCAGAAAGTAAAACTCTTAACACCGTAAAAAAAATTACATGTTATTTGAGCGAGGTGTAAGGACATTCCTCGCGAAAACAACGCGCCAAATTTATCTAGGGAGAACAGTGTCTTTCATGGTCATTATTAAAAACTATATATTTTAAGGTTAGTATGGGTGCTTCAGAATGTGATGGTACGTATGCAAGGATTTTTTTCCTATGAAATCCCTTAGAATAAAATGATCCGTACTTAAAATAAACGCTGAATGAAACGCTGTCGGTATGTTAAAATTAAATTGTGTACCTAATTAAACATACGCAAATATATTGTATTGTAATTATAAAACCAACCCATCCGTTCAAAACAACGCTAAACCACAACTGTAATTAAAATCAAACTAAATCCTCACTAAATTAAACGCCGCGTCGCGGTGACAAAAGTATTACCGCCAAAGCCAGTCATTAGGACATAAATTACCTGAATCCTGGAAGAGGTTACAGGTAAGAATGGTTCGTTCAATGTTTGCTTTACTAATATTTGTCCTGAAACAAATTGTTTAGTCAACGACTACGTAACATTTAAATATAATTAAACGGTTAAACTCACGTGTCATTTAAAGTCACTATGCGCGATATGTTTCGGAGACCCTAGGTCTCCATTATCAAACACTGAAACTGCGTTCACGCCAGTTGCTTGACGTGAGTTTAACTGTTTATTTATATTTATAGTTATTATGTTTCACGAAAATTTAAATTCAGTTAGCATGGTGCTCAGATATACATTTTTTTTAATCATATACAATACACATTTACACCGAGTTCACTACTCAACTATAATAAACTAATTATATAACTCTGTAGGAAACTATGATTAAAATTGGTGTAAATAGGAATCGAAATTAAACTTACTTTTCTCAAACATGCAATGAAATGTTGTAGTTACGTGCCTAAACAGCGGCCGGGAAGTACCACGTTGCCGGCCTAGGCCGGCAAGTGCCTCTTTTTTAATTTTCAATTGGAATGGGGTTGTGACCTGGCATCTTGGCTTTTAGCCAATAATTATCTGTAAGTAATATTAGTATTAAAAAAAATGATTGGCTAATTGTTGCAGTTATAATTAGGTATTTAAATGATATAATTTAAAATATGTACAATAACTACTCAAAATAATGTTTAAAAAGTAAAAATTAGCACCTTTCAAACATGTCACACTTAAAAAAAAATGAGGCGTCGGCGTCGTATTTGATTTTTAAGGCAGTATAGCTTGGTGCTTTCGCCTGTCCACAAGGACTAAAAATATAAAAAAAAGTATGTTACTTTTGTTGTGTTTCAAAGACAGTTATGTAGTTGACTTATATTTTTTTATAATGACGATATTTTTTTTTGTTTCATTTCATTGCATGTTTGAGAAAAGCATTATACATACCTCGGCCATGAAGTGACGGGTTGCCGTCCGAATACTATTACATATATTATATCTACATATATATTATTACATTATTATTACATATATTCGGCCGGCAACCAGTCACTTCGCGGCCTCGGTAGTAATGTACTATTGCAGTCATGTCTGCATTATTGCGAATAATGACGCCCATGTTATGTCCGAGCTCTAGACGATGAAGCAATGATGATGATTATGATTGTATGCAGACGGAGAGATAGTTACTTATTTTACTCTTCGGTTAAAGAATTCAAAAGAGGAAATCGATTTTAGAAGGTACTAAAACATCAATAGAATTTTTAAGATACCTACGTCCTCAAGTGCGTTTGCTGGTATTTAATTGTTTGGGGTAAGATGAGCCAATTCCACCCGCTTTCTCAATATCACCGGAGCTTCAATGGTAGTACTTATGTCTGCGCCCCGAAACGGGAACCAATTATTATCTTCCTGTTTAGATTGCGAAAATTCTATTCGATATTGTATTATCAGCTACCTAGTATTTGCTAACTGAAACTCGTGAAGAAATGCTTTCTGAACAGAAGAAAGAAACAATTCTGTTAAAAAAAAATAACAAAATTGAATGAGTTTAAATTTTCGTAAGTCAACTAATAACTATAATTAAATCTTTTTTCGTCGAGTCGCAAGGCCTGAACGCGGGCTTAGTGCTTAATAATGGAGACCTAGGCTCTCCGAAACATGTCGCGCGTAGTGACTATGTAAACGTAAGTTAAATCGTTTGATTATAGCTATAACATAACTAAGTACCGATCTATGCAATCCATGAAGTACACGAATAATGTTTAAAATGTACCCTTTTTTAACCTGGCAAATGAAATTTATACTCTGGCCAACCAGCTGGACAGTAGAATACGTGATCATTTTTTTATGAGCAGTTCTCGCTTCTACATTTTTAGGGTTCTATAGCCAACTTGGCAAAAAAGGAACCTTATAGATTCGTCATCTCCTTCTGTCTGTCCGTCTGTCCATCTGTCACAGCCGATTTACTCGGAAACTAAATGCTGCAGTAATTAAATTTGATAAGGATACGTGTTGTATGAACCGCTACAAAATTATGATACTTTAATGTAAAAAAAATATTGGGGTTGGAGCCCTCCATACATGCCACTGAGCAGTAAACATTTTTTTTTCGTCATACATAAGCGTGTGGGATCATATCAATAGAAAGGTCTTTGAAAACGATATAAAGGTTTCTTAAACACGTTTTTATTTACATAAGTTAACTGTTTTCGAGATATCAGCACGCAGATATCAAAGTTTTAAAAGTGTCCCCCTCACTTTATTTTTTAACCTACACGGTATAAAATTCAAAAAGAAAAATATATTATGCATATTAATAATCTCTTTCAACGATTTTTGGTTTGATTAAATTATTTCTTATTGTTTTTGAGATTGATTGACTTAACTGTTTTTTATGATAAATTGATAATGATAAGGAACCCTTCACACGCGAGTCCGCCTCGCACTTGGCCTGATTTTGAATTTGCCGCCCTCTTTCCATTGACGAGTATTCTGGTTTAAGTAAGATAAAATAATTTCAGCTTCGTATGGTTGGTTGGTATGGTTGTGCCGTGTGGTGACGGCAGTAAGAATACATTTGTCACCACCCCAACTCCTCCTGCGGGTGTCTTAAGAGTCGACTAAGGGATTAAAGTATCAGTGACCATCGTACAAGATTGATGATGGGCAGCAGCGTCATCATAGTGGACATATTACTGCGATCGCCAATCCGCTTGCCCAGCGTGGCGATTATGGGCATTTACCTCCTAATGCGTCTATACGCATAGTTAATAGGAGAGGCCTACGTCCAGCAGTGGACTAACATAGGCTGATGATGATGATGATGATGGTTGATAATATTTTGATTTTTCCTGATAATCGAATGATTTGCGCGTCTCTATAAAATAGTTATTTAACAACACATGCAGTCCGAAATTAGTTCATTCGGTCAAAATACGAGTGAAATAATGTTCATCTGCATTATCTTCGTAACACAAAGGAAGCTGGGGTAATTCCGCGCTGCTAGGGTAATTCGATTACAGTAGCAACGCGCTCCATTGCGCTTTAATCTCGAAGTCTTCTGTAGAACAAGGTAATAACTAAGTAACAAATAGTAAAATAGAGCAGTAGGTTGTATAAAATATATATATAGGTAAGCCGATATTGTTACAAAATGTGACAAGATTTGAATCGAAAGGAATTGAAATTTTTAAAGGATTTTTTTTATTTAATTCCTGATTTGTATTACTTAGAAGTAATAAAACTATGTAAATAAATTATTACACTGCATAATAAGTACAGAGTTCACCAACATAATATTATTATATGCATGATATCCAAAATCTTGTAAGTTTTTACTTATTTGAGAATTTTATTCAGTAGGTATACGAGTACTTATCTTATAACTTACGAAATATTATTTGAGTACTATAATGATTATATAATAATATAGTAATTAATTATGAAAAGAGCGGTTTAAAGGCCAGTATGTTTTGTATACGCGGCAAGTCTCGAGGTCACTTTTAATTTCTAGTAAGCACACGCCTAGATCAAAATAATATTTTTCTACTCCCGTACTTTTATTTGTCATTTACATGGTCGTGAACACGCCATTAAGCCCCTACAAAATTTTACAATTTTATTTAAAAATAAATGTGTGTTCGTAGAAAAAGTATTGTATGCAACATTGTTTAACAGAGTCAAAAAATTCTCGTGGCGTCTTTAATAACAATTTTCGGCTTCGCCTCAAATTGTTACCCACGCCACTCACCTTTTTTGCCCTCTCTTAAACAAGGGTTGCATAAAATACTATAACTCAAAAATCCGTTTTTTTTTAATTATTTATTATATTTGTGATCTTTATATACAAACTAAAAAATACTCACTGTAATGCAAATAGCATAATATGTAAAATAGCATGTATCAATAACTAAAATCAAACACTCTGACCTAAAATAATTGTATTTTATGTTAAGAACTTTTTTGCATGAAAGTTGTTAAAATGTTACTAGTTAATGTGATTATTTTACTCTTAGATCTATTAAACGCTTTTTTTATATATATTTTTAATGTATTATGTACGTAGATTTCGAGGTGTACTGCCATTTGGCAAATTATGTTTCCCAAATATGACTTCCCAAATAACTTATCGCAATAGTCTCATTTCCCAAACAAATCTTTAGCAAAGTTACATTTCTCATTTTATTAATTTGGTCAAATTATTATTTTGCAAAGTTACACTTCGTGAAGATTTTATTAAGCAAATGTTTTATTTTGTCATAAGTTGAAATCCAAAAAAAAATTCCCAAATGTGATACTTCGCAAGCTCTACTTATAGCAAAAGCCTGGCAAATTATAATATTATTTTAAAGTTCGTAGGTCTATACAGGAATTTCGTACTTTTTTGCACAACCCTTAACTTGAACTTGCCTGGAACAAAAAACGTATTTCATGAATATTTAATTTTGGTATCATAATTAATGAAGTGAGAAAATAAAATCCATCATAATGATCACTATTAATATTTTTTATTGGTAGGTACTAAGAAGGCACACATAGCCACGGATAAAAAAACTATATTTTTGTTTTCATTTTCATAAAAAAAATATCCCAGAGCCACCGTTAGGTACGACGACGAGCGAAGCGAGGAGGAGTGTTAGGTGAAACTGCGAACATACAGCGAACGAGCCGAGCGAGCGAAGCGAGCGTGCCGCGGCAGCGGCCGGCGAGTGCCAGAAACGACTGTTTTGTTATTCCGTCGGCATTGCGTTCCCTCATCAGTTTCATCAAAATTACTGTTTAGAACCCGACTTTTAATTGTTTATCAACATAATATAAAACCCCGTGTGAGCTTTTATTAAAAAAAAAAACATAAACATGCCTATATAAAATTTGCCTCAAACTATACCCAAAAACAATAATTATTTAGTTAACTAAATGCCAGCTAAACCATCAACTACATGAAAATATGAATTATAAGAAGTTCCAATTAAAAACCAAGCCCAAAGATAGAATTTCCAACCATTTAGTTGGGAAATAAAACGATTTCATAAGATTCAATTGGATCTTTCGGCGAAATGACTTTATGCGAAAAATTGGTTGCGATGTAATATTGTATATGCGGTATAAATCTTATGCCCTACAATATTTTGGGATTAGTATGTTACGATAAACGATGCATTTGCCAAAAAATATTTTGGGAAAAATAAAAACGACCAAGTAATAGGCTACTTGACTCATATCAAATTTAGTGCAAAAAATGATTATTTTCTGTAGTATTTATAGAAAAGATCAATATTTTTCGATTACGGTGTATTAAAAGTGTTTGATGGGTACATATTTTTTAATTGAATAATCTGTTTTTTTTTTTTTAATTTCGTACTCTGAAAACGGTGTCGGCCATGATGTGACGTCATAGGATCTTAAACTTACTTCATGTCGAATCTTATACGAGTGAAATTCGCCATGGACATGTAGGCATGTAGCTTTGCTGTGACATTGACATTAACATAAGTGACATGTCAAATGTTTGTTTTCGGTTTGAATGACGTCACACCACAGATAATCTAAGCATTAACATGGCTAGTATCGTTTTCGCGCGGTAACGAAAGTTTAAATTTTAAGTTATAATTTTGCGGTTTTCTAGGTCGTGAAAAGATATATTTATATTTTTTTTCCGTTAATCAGATATTGATTAATAATATAAGACAAACTTTAAAAATGGGTCCAGTAGCCTATTCTTTGCTAAACAATCGCTTGCCAACAAAAAGGCTTGCTAACTGTAAAATTGCGATAAGTAGTTTTGACAATTGAATTTTTGCCAAATGAAAATTTGGGAAAAATAGTTTGCGATGTGATACTTTGGGAAAAAATATTTGCCAAACATTAGTAAACCAGATTTCGAATATACCCTTAATAAAAAATAGATAGGTATATACATTTTGAGTTAATAATGTTTACTGTCTAGGTGGGCGATAATTTTGTGGTCTATAAAATATTCATAGGTATATAACCGCTTTATGTTTTAAAGTCTTGTTTATTTTTTTATTGTTTTTGGATTAGCGGCGCCGCAGGTAGTAGATGGAAAATATTTTTACTCATAATCGTTGCAGCCAGAGCTCGAATTAGCACAAACAGCGAGCGAAAAATTTCATTTCAATGTTTAACTGGGAAATAGAAGAATAAATTCAAATTTCATACAGATAAACCTATTTTCGCTTTCTCTGTGATAATTTTAACTGCATTTGGAATCAAAATGCGTTACCGTTGAGTTGTTGTTGAATATAATTATTCAGAGTAAATATAATTTTATGAACAATATATTCAACTTTGAAATAGTAATATTGAGTATATAATAACTGTTTACATAATATTTGCATTCGACTGTACTCTGAAATTAGTATGGACGAAATAAAGAAAGATACAATGTAGAATGCTATTAAAGTTACTTAATACAAAGTGTTGTACGGGCGTCTGCTCTAAAAATAAATATTATTATGTTAAGTATCGATTTAAGCTACATGCTTCTGTTTATTACCTATAACGCGTATATCTGTAGCTGTAAATCTATACGATCCTTAATTAATACCTGAAACTTAAAATAATGATAAGGCGTAGATATTCATATTGAGGTGGAGAACCTATAGCTATAGTAAATGTGACAACCCTAGATGTAAGTATATCAGTCAATGTAATATGGAATTCAGGGAGTAATAAACATAGTCTTTTACACAATCCAATACGTATTCATATTTACTACTCTCCCCGCACTATACCTCAATATGCTACAATGATAATTATTTCGTAGTGCGTTTGGCGTTCAAAACCATTTGAAAATTTGACCCTAAAAACCGTCAAAAATGTTTTTTGTGGTAAAGGATAAATGTTAAAAAATTACATAGTTATTTCCATCGCACGGTAAGCCAACTATGTTAACTAATAGCCAAACTATAGAGTATAGAGTCGATATTTACGTAGGTATATCAAACATTTAAACTCTTATTCATATTCGAATACTCATTTGATTAATAATTTCAATTTTAAAATCACGGGTGTTAGACGACCAATACGTCCAAATAACTAATATGGACAACGCACATAAGTAAGAAATGCTACGTTGATCACTAAGCAAGTAAAAATATTATATACAGGGTGATCTAACCAAATGGTCAGTAGGGAGGTTTTGGAAACCATAACAGATAGCGAATTTTTGTCTTAGGAATCATGAGATCGATTTATTAAAAAGAAAAGTTGCATTCATACACTTACAAAAATACGTGTATACTCAGCCCAGGAATCGAAC
>JALPQI010005277.1:0-84274 GCA_025490895.1 Thaumatotibia leucotreta | reverse complement strand
TTTTACTGTTTTTGACAGCTAATTAAAGCGATGTATACACGAACGAGTTAAATCGGTTCTTATTCGAAAAAACTAAAAAATGTAATATGTTATTTTAATTATAAATAATTACTATTAATTCGCAAACAATATTTGAGTTCTTATCTGACTAATATTATATCTAAAACAAAATTGTGTATTTAAACGTTTAGGTCAGTCTTATATCCATAGACACGTCGTGCTTAATTTTATGATTTACATATTGTGTATGGCTTGAGAACTAGAAACCATTATGCATTTTTTTTAAGATTACAAAGTTTATTTTACTGTTACTGTTGTGTTAAACAAATTTTATGTAAAAACCTATAGTTGATACGTAATGAAAGTCTAAACATTATACTTTTATTTTGAATATCAAGTCTTAATTTTTTCTATGATCACGTATTATGGGGTAAACGGAATTTACTAATATTTTTGACTTGACAGTCAACTGTCAAATCGAATGTGACTTCAAGTTCGCGCTCGGGCTTTGTAAACGGTCGCTGTTCAAAATATTTTCAATATTTTCATTGGATATCACTTGAATTGGACAATACTTTATCGCGTGAATCGTGCCGCGTATATTCTAATTTAGTTTAGATTCCGTAGAACTCACTTGTGCTTCTAAAGCTGTTTCATAATGACGGCGAACCGAAAGAAAAAGGCTAACGATGAGCCCATGGAAGTGGATCAAGTGGATGAAAACACGAATGTGGTTACAAACGGTGGGACCGGAGCGCCCGACCAAGAGTTTCTGATTGACGGCGACGTAGACCGTGTCTCTGAGGATGAAGAAGGCGGCATCCGCATGGGCGGGGTGTATATTCCCCCTGCACCAAAACCAGCTTGTACTTTTGACGCTACTGGGCCTAGACTGATCATAACTCATATCGTTAATGAGAATTTCAAGAGCTATGCCGGTGTGCAGACCTTAGGACCGTTTCATAAGGTGCGCAAATATTGTTCTGCCATGAGTAGATTATACATTAATAAAATAATATATTGTAAATTGAGGTTTTCGGAAACTGAGGTTGAATTAGAAGATATAAATAAAAGGACGATTCAGTATAATATAGTTCTTGATATCCATGTCATAAATAAAAAATACTTGCATATAGATATAAATACATGCACACCCACAAGTAAGAAACAAGTATTTGTGATCATAAATACACAAATAATTTAATGTTTTGTAGTTGAAATAACAACGGATATTTGTTTTAAGGTTGGAGCAGATGTTGATTGTTTTACAGATTTACTCACTTGCTTTGTATTTGACAACCACTCTTTATTTTACATACCAATAAGATTGACAGCTCGCAACCACAGTTGCATGAAGCAATTGAGGGGATAAAAACCTACTCATAACTACTGAATTTACATACAGTTTGCCAAAAACAATGATTTTAAACATTCTACTTTTCAATTTCAGAGCTTCACCGCAATCATTGGTCCAAACGGCAGTGGTAAAAGCAATGTGATAGACTCTATGCTTTTTGTGTTTGGCTACCGAGCCACTAAGATCCGCTCCAAGAAGATCTCTGTGCTGCTCCACAAGTCCAGCAAACATCAGAATATCACCAGTGCCAGTGTTGCTGTTCATTTTTGCCAGATCATAGACGGGGTAAGTAGATTTTTTTTCTGGCTTACTTATCTCGGCAGCAAGGAGAATTTGCCTTTGTCAAAGTTGTTTCCAATGGACTTTCACATATTAGAAGAATGTTCAGTGATTTTGTTTTTTGTGACATTAGGATGGTATTAGGATAGCTAAAAACAAATAATTCTATTTTGACTACACAAGCGAACATGATTATGACAATTAAAAAAGTTAAGCAAAAAAGTGGGAGTGGATGACATAATTATTGTTAGTCATGACAACATGAAGGAAGGGAAACAAAAAGAAAGATGAAAAATACAGGTTATAAAACCATTGTATCAGTGTCATGTACAATGGTAGAAAGGTAAGTTTACAATGGTTACATAGATGAGATAGATCAGAGTTTTATATTATGGGTTTGTATAAATTTAATGAGAATACTAGTTAAAGTAGGCATAGTAGGTAAAGTAGGGTCCATAAAGCAGAGAAGCAACAAGCAAGTAAGTTATGGGACACAGGCAGGCAATACAAATTAAGGTGGAATGTCACGGTCAGCTAGGCACTACTACGCCAATAGATGGCGTTACAGTGCCTAGCTGGCGCGAATTCTACGTATTTTTATATTTTATGTATGATACTGGAAATATTTTTAATAAGTGATGTGTTTGCCTCAAATAAACTGCTGCTTCTAATGTGGCCAACTAAATTTCAGATGAGGTTTAATTTACAAAATAAGTTTATTTGAATAAATACGAAACACTGTCGCGCCTGCGAAGTATGCACACACACACATTCAAACCCTTATTCGTTGACGAAACTGATTGCTTATTTCTTCGGAACGTGTTTTGAACTTGGATTAGTCTAGTTGGATGACCGTCTGACGCACATTCATGAGGACCAAGGTTCAAATCTCGTAATATCAAGATATATTTTTTATACTTTATAAGACTTAATTATTTTTATTGATACTTTACCTATAATTACAATTATTCCAGTAATTCCTGTGGCCTATCCCACAAATCTTCACAAGCGTACAATTCTACAAAATTGTACAAATTCCCATACAAAATAGTTGTCAACTTTGTAGAATTCTATGCTTGTAAAGTTTTGTGGTATTGGCCCCTGAACTAGCCACCTAGGTTTAATTTTGGTAACCTTATTTATTTACTTAAAAACGTTTTCAGGTGATGTTATGGCATCCAGTTCCGGTATTTTTTTTGCATGGTCAATGTGGAATAGACCAAACTACAAAAAACCGGACCTGGATGTCCTAATAGGTGGACAATCAGATTGGGACGGAATCTATTCTATGACCAGTTTTCATATATGTATAGTTATATATTTGATATTTCTAGTCACTTTAATTATTAGATTCCTTCCCATTCTAATCACGCGCGGAAAACATAGATAAAGAAAACAGATCAATTCATAAATTCAGTGTTTTATTTACATCATTTCATATTATTTTTATTTATTCTTTCTGGTTTTCGTTTTTCTGGTTTTATACATGGATATAGGAAGATTGCTTGGCAGACGTGTTGCTTGGAAGTGAGCCTGACACATCTAGACATATTGTGGCACCTACTACAAAGAAATACATTTCAGGTTTTTCCTAGTTCTATGTAGTAGGTACTGTCTCTGTCAATATACAATATTTATAAAATATCACTAGTGTTGGCAATATGTTTTCTATAAAAGTTTTGTCGGTCATTTGTGACACCTGCAGTTGGCTCTGGATCTGAAATGAGAATACTCATTGTCAAAATGGTGTCTGATGATTACTGGAATAAAAAATACAGTTCAGCTTTATCTAGTTAGATGGTGGTGATCCTGACTGCGAAGTTAGGGAGGGGGTTAAAACAGGTTCAGTGAGTATCTACAAAAAGGTTATATTTTTGAAAGTTGAAGGCCTGGAACTCATCATCCCTCGGGAAACTAACGTTTCCGGTATTTACATTAAAAATATGTTCTGTTATAATATACATATATTGCTATTTATCTACATGCCAAGTTTCCTGGGTTATTCCAATCCGTGGAGCAGTTGTTTCGAAAACAACAAATGTTTTTATTATAATATAAGCATAGTGAAAATATGTAATAAAAAATCTGTTGAAATAGTGGGAGGAAAGATACTCTAGCGGACTTACCTATTGATTTCTCCGTAATATAGTATAATTTCTACAAGGCTTCGCTTACGAGTTTTTCCCGAGCCCGAGTATCGGTGTTTTTTATAGCCTTTCTTTGGCGTTTGTGGCTCCATCCTCATGTAAATCACTGTAGATGCCACGCTATAAAATATTTCAAACAATCGTTAGAAATTTAGCGTCAATTCGGATTATACAAACCAAATTACTGCCGATGATTTTAAAAGAAAGAGTGACGTTTGAATTTAGTGTTGCCGACGTTGCCGTGCCAAATGGATTTTACGTTCAGTTACACGCGACTATCATTTAGTATGCACAATTATTTTAATAACATTAAATGTAAGAAGTCCACCCTATAGTAGTGTAAACGTAACTATTATGTATATATTTTCTATAATAAATGGTCTTCTGATACAAAATATAAAAATCAAGCAAATCGATCGAATACGGAATATCATAAAATAGTACGCGGGTTGGCTATTGAGTGGATATATGACCTATATGGCAACATTAGCAACGCTTTCCGTTTGATGCAGTTTGATGGAAAAAAATAAAATAACAAACCACGACATGCGTTCGGTTTGACAGAGCGGCAACGCAGCATTTGTGGTCAACTGGCAACGTCGCTTTTTAACGCATACATCAAACATACGATTGGTTGGTGTATGACACTGTCGCCGCCGACCCACACATTGACAAATTTGTATTAAAATAAAGTAGTGTTTTAAGCTATTATTTGACCATTTTTATTACAGAAATAGAATTTGCCGCAAATAAATATCAAAATGATTGTGGATGGAAGTGGTTTCATTGTAAAACTATGCTCCATTGACCCATATTTGAATAAATCAATTAGTATGAAAAACGAACCACCTTAAGCCATGTTGTACTAATTTGTCTGTTACTGTTGATTTTATTGTTCAATTCTTATGAAAATTGTCATTATTATGAAAAGGGATATTCTCAGTTCAAAAAATGATTGAAAAAAAACAGTAGGTACACGCAAACTACTACCATTCAACAATATACTTATACAGGCTGCAACAGTTACGAATGCCTGGTGTTTGGGTATTTGTTCAATATTGAATCAAAGACAGTTCATTCACAGGTGAAGCTAAAAAAAATTTTTAAAAACATGTTAATGTCTTATTGTTAAGTCCTATGGTAAGTGAATCTGTTGTATTTTGGGTTATGAGTTGACGGCACCAGATTGGGTGTTGAATTGGTGTTAAAGCAACTAGCTGTGCTTTGTGCTTGTGCTTATCAGAGGATTTTGATAGGTAATGCTTAAATAATAATAAGCAAGTTATGGCTCTAAACAATTTATTTTTGGTATGTGCACAGTATATTAGTACAAGTACAGTAAAACCATCTCCAAAAACCCGTTTAAAGAAATACGACTCTTGCTACAATACTATTAAGTTCAAATTCCCACTGTGCAACGCTAAATGACACGTAGAAGTGCGCTCTCTTTCTATCGGGTAACTCCTACCTTTTCTGAAGGAATGAGGTTGCTTCCTCTTAAAAAGTAATATAATCTTAATATTTAATTACTACCTTTTTTATTGTTCATTGTTATAATCAATTCTCTGACTGCGGTCGAATTAGTACGTAGATATTCCACGAACAACATTCGCCTGTGCGCGACGTGCATCACCGCTCGCCGTGAGGCCCTAGTTGCCCTAAGTACTGATAGCCTCTGATAGTTCGATCCCACATGCGCTAGTTGGACAGGCTTGGGTGCTTAGCCAAGTTGCCGATCGCTAGGGCTTAAACGTCAATCGTAAGCGAAAGGCAGCTAACTTTCTTTGTCGCACTAATATGCAAAAGTGACAGAGAGGGAAAACTACGATACGCTACCAAGCGCTAGCGATTGGCAACTTGGCTAAGCATCCTGGTATGTGATACAAAAACTAGGTATAAAATAAACAAGGGAGTCGAAAAAAAGTAAAATACCAATACAGTTTCAGGTGTATATTTAGCAACACTACACTAGTGATGTGGCCTGTTGTTAGACCCAATAGAAACGTCACAGTGGCTGGTCTATATAACTCTTTAATCAGATATTCAGGATCCATTGTACAGTCGCCAACAGATATATCAAAGCGGCCAGGTTGGTCATAAGTATCTGAACAGACCTCTATTGTCATGGCACTAAGAGTGCATGTTCAGAAGCACCTTGGCAGCTACGAGGTACAGCTGTACCATTCGCGTCAATATAAAGGTGGATTTACACCAAACGAGCGAATGCTCATTCTGTCCCCCACTCTACGAAATCAACGAAACTCAACGAATTACGTTTTGTGTAGCGAACGAATTTCGTAGAGTGGGGATAGAATGAGCTGAATCACTCGTTTGGTGCAAATCCACCTGTAGTTGTTACACTTGTTACACGAATCGAGGTTTACGGCAATAATTAGGTACAAGCGCCATCAGACATATCGGAGATGCCTTGGTGCTCAAAAATATCTCAAGATGTCTCAACTGTGTGAGTGCCACGACAATAGAGGTCTGCTTAGATATTTGTGGGCACCCTGCTTCGATATATCTGATCAGTGATCACTTATTGATCGTGGCAACTGATTAACATCATGATGCTCCCACATTGCTAGTTATTTTGTTACATAACGCTATAAAACAAAGTGTAACAAAGACAATGTTGTAAATACTTGAATGTTAAAGAGAGGCGGATGGTGTTATATAACATTTTGTAACACCAATGCTCCCAGCACCATACATTTTTGGGGGCATTTAATATCAACCTCGCGGGGAATATAAAATTACTGGGTGACCGTCTGGCAATGGGTGGACCTCCGGTGTTGGCGCTACTGGGTACACAGGTGGGACTGGGGGTAATGGGTACACATCAGGCGCGTGGGGTGTTGGGTTCGCGTCAGGCGTTAGGGGTAATGGGTACACGTTAGGGGAAGGAGACCATGGGTACACGTCAGGGCTTGGGGGTAATGGGTGCACGTCTGGCTTGGGGTTCACGTAAGGCGATGGCGGCCATGGGTACACGTCTGGGCTTGGGGGTAATGGGTGAACGTCTGGCTTGGGGTACACGTTAGGAGATGGTGGCCATGGGTATACGTCTGGGCTTGGGGGTAATGGGTGCACGTCTGGCTTGGGGTTCACATAAGGCGATGGAGGCCATGGGTACACATCAGGGCTTGGGGGTAATGGGTGTACGTCTGGCTTAGGGTATGGGTATACGTCAGGGCTTGGGGGCAATGGTTGCACATCTGGCCTTGGTGGCAATGGTTGCACGTTGGGGGTTGGGGGTCGCTGCACGAGTGGCGGTGACCGGTAAATCGGACGTACATTGGGCGACCATGGTATTGGGTAGACCATAGATGCTAGCCCGACCAGTGACACTGGAACAAATTAGTAAATCACGTAAATATTACTGAAATATTTTAGTGTTTTGTATTTTTAAACTTGTCAAGGTTAGAATAATTTATAAATAAATAAAATAAATATTGTAATTGTGGTTATCTGTTTCAACGTATGCCAGAATTCGTCTGACAAGTCGTATAATTATATTGGTGTTTCTATAATCAGGTGTTAGCAAATTGAAATGACAGCTCTAAAAGCTCTTCCCTATATTTACAGCTTAATACAACGTAACCTTAGCCATTGGACAAACCATGTTACTCAGAATTGCTGTATGTTTTTTTTTGTTAAAACAAGAGTTAAAAAAAATAAGGTTCCATAAAAAAATATGTGTTGTGACACATTACGTCATGCACTGGCAGAATAAGTTACGCAAAATGAAATGATCACGTTTGTTAATTGTCTGAATCTTAATAGTGCCATAAATTAAAATGATAATCCATAAGGTTTTAAGATTCCATTCCATTCTATAAGATTACCTCACGAGTTATGGGCACAAAGGTTGTTTGAAAGGAAAACATCGTTTTTAGGGTTCCGTAGCCATATTTGGCAAAAACGGAACTCTTATAGATTTGTCATGCCCGTCTGTCCGTTCTGTCACAGCCGATTTACTCGGAAACTATAAATGCTACAGTAATAAAATAAATAAATATCTTGGGACATCTTACACAAATCGACCTACAGTAGAGGCATCGTAAGAAGTCGTTTTTGACGTTTGTTTGCACATGAAGTTCTGTAAAAATTTGACAGTTGGTATAATGGAGCAAATGTCAAACTTCATTGTTGCCTGAACGGAATAGTGATGTTACTGCTGTTGCTGCAATTTACCGATACGTCAATCGAAATAAATAAGTAAACTTTTTTTTATGGAGGTACGAATAATTGCTATAATAGTAGGTACGCACATATTTTCTAAAAGTTTGTCATGGTTTCGACAGGTCCTCGCGAGCCCGTGTGCCCGGTGGACGCGGCTTTACAGACTGTGTGGAACTTGACAACCAGATAAATGTCATAATTGTTATTCAATTCAATGTATTTATTCACATAAGCTAGTATTAACACCAAATCACTTACTAGTTACATCATAAAAATAAATAAAAAATTAAAATTATGTTAAAATAATAGTAAGCACATAATAATTACAAATTCAATTATAAAATCACGTATAATTTTATTTTTCGTAGAATAATAATTTATATACCACTACGTTATTTATCACCTAGATGTGCTCTGATTTTAATAAATGGTTTTAGTGAGTTTATATACTGTATTTACGGCATTTCTCTATTTGGCATATCTACATTGCACTCTGAGCTAGCAGCACGCAAGTTTGCCAACGTGGGTTGGGAGTGGTTTGCTATGAATTTTGCTTATAGAGGTCACGTCCTATCCGTCCTATAAAACATCTTACCTAAATGCGACTTTACGTCATTATGACGTCACCGGCTCCAAAGTTTCGCTGCCTGCTAATGATTCTAAGTAAGATTACCAAACACTTTTTTAATTCGGATTACCTAACACTTTTTTAATTAAACTTTTTCAATGGCAAGTACCAGATCTAACGCCCTTTCGCACTTGACTGAAAATTTTACGACGGTAAAATCGAGCGTTTCACAACACTATTGTGAGCTGTCAAAAACGACTTCTTACGATGCCGCTACTTTAGTCCCACGGTAAGCTCAATTAAGGCTTGTGATGTGGGTACCAGGCGACGATATGTATAATAGATAGATAGGTACATATAGATACTTAAATACATAGACAGCCATGACCAAGGAACAAACGTTTGTGATAAATAAATACACAAAGAATGCCCTCGCCGGGATTCGAACCCGAAACCTCCAGCTTCGTAGGCAGGGTCACTACCAACTAGGCTACGGAGGCCGACAAAATGAAAAATGAAATTTGGTAAGGATATGTGTTGTATGAACCGCTACAGGATTATGATACTAAATTGTAAAAAAAACCATTGGGTGGGGGCCCTCCATACATGTAACTAAGGGATAGAATTTTTTTTTGTTGTATATAAGCGTGTGGGGTATTAATAGAAAGGTCTTTGAAAATGATATGAAGGTTTTTAAATCTCATTTTTATTCAAGCAAATCGTTTTCGAGATATCAGCTCTGAAAGTCTGAAAAATGTGTGGGGGGGACCTCTATTGTTTAAACTACGCGATATGAAATTAAAAAAAAAATATATGTTATGCACATCAATAAACTCTATTAATGATTTTTGGTTTGATTAAATTATCTCCTATAGTTTTTGAGGTAGGTTGATTTAACTGTATTTTTTAAATAATAAATTGATAATGGTACGGAACCCTTCGCGCGCGAGTCCGACTCGCACTTGGCCGGTTTTTTTTTAATTTGTTGCAACAGCTACACCAATTATTTCGATCCTGCGTATTCCGATTTTAAATTTAATAACCCAACACACTTGTACCTTTCGGCTTTGTCAAATGGCTGAGGACACCCTGTATATTTACGTGTTTAAATATTTAGGATTGATTCTTGTTTGGTACTTACGTGTAAATATAACAGCCTTCATCTTGGAAGCCGTTTACATATTGCACTGAGTAGCATTTTTGAATGATTTATATATTGCCTTTAACATCAATTACTATTATATCCGTTTCAAATTAATGTTATGCATGACATAATTTAGTTTAAATAAGTATAGTTTGTAAAATACACCACGTCTGAAGATAAACTACCTGTATCCTGTGATTTTGTTTTAATTTTGTGAGGTATATTATTAATTTTAACGTTTATTTTTGGACAGCCCAAAGCTATCATACAGTAGGTAGTACTTCTTATGTAGAAAGTACTCATGAAATATATATCTAACACATCACAAGGAAATCAACTTCTCGAGTAGATATACATATTTAGTAAATAGGTAACTTAACATAACCGACGATTAAAAAAAAATCAAGTTTCGACCTTGGTTCATATAACATTCTTTGCTTCTTACGACTTTAGGAAAACGCTTTCAAAGTTATTCGGGTACCTCGTGTTACACCGTGTAGTAAAGAAGTATTTTAATACAAATTGTTTTATTGACAAGTCTAAGGAATCGATTTCGGTATTAGAACAATGTAGCTAAGACCATCTATCGGGTGATACCGTCTATCCTTTAAGAAACAGTAACCTGGACAAAAAGATTCAAGAATATTTATGATTAGATTAGGTATGATAATATTTTAGTGCTCTATTTGACAGTCTTCTCGATGACATTATAACTATATAATTATTTTAAAGACAAACTGGCCTTAACCGGGTGATAATCGTGAAAGTTTAAATCAATACATTTTTACTATACTGTTCGTCAGTAGAAAACAAAAAAATGTAAACAAATAGGGCTGACTTTCTATAGTATTTGAAGTCTTTAACACGCATCATGAAAAACGTTCGTAGATTTATTTTTACGTTAATACTAATTAATAAGTATTTTATCAATAATTTTAACTAAGAATGTATATGACCTCAACGTTTAAGCTTTTAAGTTGGTGATAAGAATAAGATTGTGTTCTGAAAGTACGTGATTATGAAACAATGTAAGTTTTTAGGTTTGTTTTCTATTTGCTCTCTTTGTTTTCTGTTGATGAACATTATAAATAATGCTGCCACATCTCTTCTTTCTTTTCGCCAACATTAATATTAGGTACACGAATTTCACAGTGTATTTTCGTCTACCGCGTACTTTGAAATTCATCACATTTGATCGTCTGCCTCTGTCACTTCAAAGAAGGCGTTATCGGAGTGACAGAGATAGTTGCCGGAAGTTAAAATTTTCTAAAATTATTACTGATAGTCGAACGCATGTCAAACGTTTTTTATCTAACATGGCCATTTACGAGTACATTATTAGTATGACTATCATCATCATCATCATCATTAGCCTATGATAGTCCACTGCTGAACGTAGGCTTTTCCTATTAACTATGCGTATAGACGCATTAGGAGGTAAATACCCATAATTGCAGATCGCAGTAATGTGTCCGCTATGATGACGCTGCTGCCCATCATCAATCTTTTATCAAATAATGGTCAGTGACACTTCAATCCCTTAGTCGACTCTTACGACACCCGCAGGAGGAGTTGGGGTGATGACAAATGTATTCTTACTGCCGTCACCACACGGCCCACCTACGTCACCTACTTTTAATTCTAATAAAGAACCGTTTATATTAATTATCGTTTATAGGAATTCAATCTTTAGTTTAGTATTATTACCGTGTACTTGAATCTAATGCGATTTGTTCCAGTCAACATTATTCTTAAATTCAACGTCATTGGTGTTGTGTTCAATATTGGCATGAAGCGTACAGCATGAGAATGGCTGCCTAATAAGGCTGCCACAGTAATGCTGTCGCAGTTATCTACGTTGTAACTTGTATGTATATGAGTATGACATCCAATATTTATAAATTTATCATTATGTATTATCATTTTATGCAAGTTTTGTGAAACAAAGCTGACAGTTGTCAATAACTATAAACCAATGCCCGCAAAACATGTATTTAACAAAAAAAAATACATTTACAAAAGCGTACCCATCTATAGATAAGTAAGATAGTATCTATGTCAACCCTAATTATCATCATCATAGGTCATTTGACATCTTTATCAGATGATTTTATGCAGCGTTTTTGCGGCAGTATTTGGAATGTAACTGTTTGCAAATCAGCACGCACCCTAATCGATCGTTGTGTCAACATAATTAGTATAAAACAGGTACCTACAGTTAATTGATCACATATTCCACACTAGTGCTAGCACTCGCGATGATATTAGCGGTTCTTGCGTGTATGTATATTTCCATTAAAGAAAAATACTGTGATTTTTCCGAATAGCTAAACTCTGGAATGATTTGTCGCCTGCGGTGTTTCCGGACCGTTACGATCTTCAAACCTTCAAGAAAAGAGCGCATTCCCATCTTAAAGGTCGGCAACGCACTTGTAATACCACGGGTGTTGCGGGTGTCCATGGGCGACAAGATCGTTTACCATCAGGCGATACGTCTGCTCGTTTTATTCCATAAAAAAAACTTATTTTATATAAAATAAGTTTTTCGTCTGATAGAGTGGGATTGAAGCCGAAATCCTTCTTATTTTCGCGGCTGATGCCTAAATTTTTATCATACCTATGGCTCCTAATAAAATTACAATAATTTGCAGCGATGATTTTGGCGGCTGGATGCAATGTCCAGCACGGCTTTTGCACATGCAATCCCCTGGAGTGCAACCAGCCAGTTTGCGGCAGCGACCTAAACACATACAAGTGCCCTTGCGAGCTCGACTGTGCTAATTCCTTCGCCGATCCTGCCGACAAGATCCGTAAAATGCACGATGGGGCCTGCGCCCCAGATTGTGGCTGTAAACCCGACGCGACGGGCCCACTTTGCGCCAACGATATGAACACGTATGAAAGCATGTGTGTGTTGGCTTGTAATCATCCACATTTGGTGCCTTTGTATCCAGGGAAGTGTGTGGATTAAACGTGAATTAAAGATAATATAAGTTGCGTCTTTATTTACATTTTATTTTATCTGGTAACGTTTAATTTGGTAATAGCTGCTATAGTTTTTTTTTTACCCCTGAGCGAATGACAGACGGCCTATGCTAAGCAGAGGCCCTACTGCGAAAAACGAAATTCGTAAATTTCGAGGATTTGTCTTTCTCACTCTAATGACGCCTTCGTTTGAGTGATAGAGAAAAATCCTCGAAATTTCCGAATTTCGATTTTCGCGGTAGTAGGCCAGTAACCGTATTAACCAACGGGCGCATGCAACTGCAGTCGATCTATTTACACGCGTGTTGCTGACCGTTAAAAAATCTTTTCTGAAGAACCTTAGCAGGAAGGGAATTCCACAGCCGACCACGATACCCACTGACCGGGGCCGGACGGAGTCGGCGCGCATTTCTTAAATATGTGGAAGACGACCGGCTCCTCTCGAATGCGCTCGCCTTCTCTCGAACTCTTTACATTTTACCTTATATTGTGTATAGGCTCATTGAAAGTGCGCTCTGACCGGTCATTAAAACTGAAATCATATCAGTACAGTAGGTAAATGATTAAATACGATTGATTGATTTTTAATTACATTTGACACGCATTAAAATTAAAACCTTTCTTGATTGAAAGCACCTAGCTGCATTGTGTTGTTTTAATTGCTGTCGTATATGCACTAGGCAGGATTATATAAGCCATGAGTATGAAATAGGCCTTGTCAAACATGGATAGTTTTAAAGGAATTTTGACACATGTCAAACTGAAACATCCATTTTTCATATTCACGATAATATTAGTTATTGGATGTGAGTATTGTAAATTCAATATTAAGTAGGTAATACTAATGCCATCGTAATAAAAATCCGTTTCAGTGATTCTTTTAGGAACCTGTTTTGGAGAGATAGTTCAAGGATGCTGCGATCCAATAGAATGCGAGGATAGACCCGTTATATGCGCCAGCGACTTTAAATCCTACCTCTGCACATGCGAGCTCGATTGTGTCGATTATTTCGATGAGGTTATACCCAACTCGACTACCCACAACTTGTTCAAAGTACAGAATGGTGCATGCGATACTAGACCGTCGTGTGATTGTGAATTAGACCCTGAAGGTCCATTTTGTGCTAGCAACAACCAGATATACTTTAGCGAGTGTGAGATGAACTGTACGGTGCCGGGTAACCGTACTTTTAAGGTACGTTATGGTCCTTGCCTGCCTTAAAATGTATGTAGATGAACAGTTTTTTATTCCTCTCCTATTAGACCGAATTTCACGAGAAAACAAAAAGATGGTTCAGCTTGACACCCTTGGCTTTATTCTTTAATACGTTTTTTATCCTCAAGAGTGCACATTTTTATTTAATTTGGACAAAAATGTGTCTCGATAGCACGCGTGAAGTTTAGTTTTATGACCAATTGATTCCGTTTGCATTAAAATTATCTTCCGTAATATGCTAAAACGCTAACAGGATTCTTATTAGTTGCTCCAATGTAGCAGAAACCAACAGAGCAATATCATAAAAGAAAAGTTGTCATATTTCTGATGTAGGTATTTTGAAAGGTAACCGATTTTCGTTTATTACGAACACCAGTAGCCGTTAATAACACCGCAAGCTTATGGTACGGCTACACTATACAGGTGGATTTAGACCAAACGAGCTAATGCTCATTCTGTCCCCCACTACGAATTCAACGACTTTCGGAGAATCACGTTTTGTGTAACGAACGAATTTCGTAGAGTGGGGGATAAAGGCGCATTCGCTCGTTTGGTCTAAATCCACCTTAACATAAAGTGTTAAAAACGGGTTTTAATCGCGTTAACATAAGTTTTATATTATCCTCGCCTATAAAATATGAGTGATAATCGTGAAAGTTTAAATCAATATACAGCGTGATTTAGCCATTAAACAAACCCGGGTGTCATTGTAGGTTTACTACTCAGAAACGGCAAATAATGATAAAATGTTTAACGTGTAGCTATGATATTGGAGGATAATATGCTTGTAAGTAATTTACATTAACAAGGAATATTTCTATTTAATAAGATTTTTTAATACCTCATTCTCGCATTTAACTCTAGATACCATGAAGGAGATAATGTTAGTTATCTTTGGTACGTAAAATAATTTTAGTAAGGGCTTGTCCATTAATCACGTCATACTATTTTGGCCTATTTTAGACCCCCCCATCCCCCATTGTGATACTTGGTGATATTTTCTGGACCCCCCCCCCCCCCCAGCCAGTAGTCCTTTCAATAACACTTCAATGTACGTTTTTTATTAAGCACACGTGATGGGATAAAACTTTTTTGCCAACTACGCGGTAAGTGTCCGTGAAATTTTAAAACTCAGTTCAGGTTTTGACATCTGGTTATTAAAAAAAAGTATAGATTACATATAATATATTGTTTTACTAGCTATAATGCTATACAGCAGAGAGTAATAAAAAATTACACGTGATTTGTCCGATGACCCCCCCCCTCCCCTATGGTGATAATTGGTGATTTTTTTCTTGACCCCCCCTCCCCCTATACAGTATGACGTGATTAATGGACAAGCCCTAATTATGTAGGGTACGTACTTACTATACTAATTAGTGAGCAAAACAAAAATACAATACAATGAAAAAATTAAAATACTATTTAAAAAATGAGCCAATTAATCCTATCCTATGCCGACAATGTTCGATCAATACAATGTCAAAGAATAGTTATAAATAATGATAATTAAATTAACTATTTAGTAGTATATCCTAGTGACCGCCATGTGTCATGTGCTACTTAAAAAATAATTATACAAATCAATAATCGATTAACAGTTCTAATTTATAAAAAGTAATTTACTAGGTCGTATCGTATGTCAAAGTCATATCCTAATTAACAGAATAGAAAATATATGTATAATGATTTTTTCAATAAAAGGTATTTCAGTTGACGATCTTACCAGCAGATAGATCCTGACTAGTAGGTATTAACTATTTATCAATTAAGTATCCGATACATTAAAGTCTTTGACCATACATGGATGTCTAACGCTAGCTCAAAAATGCCCCCAAAAGTCCCAAAACCAATTGTTCAATTGTGCTAAGATGAGCAGAACATAGCGCTTTTCTTGACACCGCGCATATTTCGGCGCAACATCTTTGACAAATGTTTATAGATATAGTAGCCAATCAAAACTTTGACGGACCAATCACAACGATTTTTAAATGGCGGTTTAAGTTTTTATAGGTTGATATTGAAATTCATTACCGTGATGCATTGAAAAGGGGGTGACACTTGTCAATTAAAATTCAGAACTTTTTCTGTAAGGCAATTTAGTATGGCGTCCGGTTTCCATGTTCTATTTGTTCGTAGATTAAAGTATAAGTAAAAACTATTTTGTAAGGCATTGAAAAAAAAAATACTTGTTTGCTGCTGGGTTTCTTTCATTGACTGCACATTTCGAAAAATTTGAAATCGTATCGTGTAATTCGTGAAGAATGTAAAGAAAAACAATTTTAACTTATATTGCTGTCATTGATAAAATAATATTGCGACCCTCCTGAAAATCGGTTGGCTTAAAAATTTGTTCGGATAAAAATGAAGTTGTAATACTTGTAATCAGCAATCACAATTCTGTCTGAAGATATTGGGGTAAGTAGGAAAAGAATGACTTTCCTATTAAAGCTAGATAGAGCTTTAATATAACTAAGTCTATGAAAAATTTAGTGGGAAACCGCATAATAATTATTTTATAAATCATGTTAAAAAATAAGAAGTGTATTTATAAATCGGCTCTAAAACCAATTAGTACTGGCGTTCCGCAGGGAAGCGTTCTGGGTCCCCTCCTATTCTTGCTATACATTAATGATTTGCCGGCATCCCTAAGTCACAATTGTATACTATTTGCCGATGACACCACCTTAATAATTAGAAGTAGGAATAGGACTGACTTAGAAGACGAAGCGAATACTGAAATAAGTAAGGCTATTCGATGGCTAGAAGATAATAACCTCAAATTGAATGCAGAAAAAACTAAAATAATTCATTTTCAGAACTATACTTCTCCCAACCTTGATCTTAAAATTAACCTAAATTCCAATATGATAGATTCTGTTGATTCGGCCTCCTTTCTTGGTTTGACAGTGGATAAGCATTTGAACTGGAAACTGCACATTGATAATGTATGTAGAAGACTGGACCGATTTGTATTTGCTTTGCGAAGGCTTAGAACGATCACATCTAGAGATGTCGCCCTCTCTGCGTATCATGGATACGTGTCGTCTGTGTTACGATACGGACTAATCATTTGGGGTAACTCAGTTGATATTCAGAGAACATTTGTTGCTCAAAAAAAATGTATTAGAGCTGTATACGGTGCTCAATATTTAGACCACTGCAAACCAATATTCCAGGAGCTAAAGATTCTACCTTTGCCGTGCTTGTATATATACAAAGTGGCTAAATTTGTCAAGAATCACCCGGACCTCTTTCCTCTGCATGATGTCATTATTAATAAGAGAAATGGAAGGTATCCCAACAAACTGTATATTCCTACACAACATGTAAGAATATTTAGTAAAAATGTATATATTATGGCAATAAAATTATAACGTATGCGGAGTGAAATTTGGACAAATTTTGAACAACTAAAAACAAAATAACAAAATAAAATTTAGCTTGTATCTCAGTGCTAAATTAATTTGTATACATTTGTTAATTAAATTGGAAAGTTTTGTGGGGTTTGGCATCTTTCTTTAGAAATTATGGCCAATTAAGTAGAACATTGTCGCAAAACTGCATGTATTTTCCACAGGACACATTTGCTAAGGCCAAAATCGACGATAATTCTGAATTTTCAGAAGAAGGCAAGATTTCAAACACTGTTTTATAAAAATCTCGCATTCTTTTCCTTTCCAATAAATTATATTAGAAACCCTAGTGTAATGTAACATTTTGGCTACAGCCACTTTTCTGTAAGAGCTCGAATAAAGGAAATTACGTTAACCCGAATCACAAAATCGAACAGGGAGCTCAGAAATAGTTCTAAATACGACAACAAAATTGATGAAAAACATCATTAAACCATGGGCATTACGAAACATAAACAAAGAGCAAGCCTATCAACACGGAAAATAAAAATAAACAACTTTGAAAATATGACTTCGCCATTTGATCAAAAAGTGTAAAAAACACTGCATTTTCAGTAACGGATGTCACGGTGAACGACTTATAGGTAACTTCAATTAAATATTTTTAGCATAATTAACTATTATTTTCAGAGTATCAATAAACCAATTAACAAGAATATGAAATATAATGAGCAAAGGATGTTTATTTAAAAAGTTTACCTACAGATGATAAAATTAGAGGCAAGAAAAATGCTAACATTTGTTTTTTCGACATCAATGGATAAAGTATCATAAAACTGAAGTTATACACTTTGGATTCAAGTAGTTTTTATCTTGCATGAATCCTTGTTAAAATCGATATTAAAAGACGTACATGTTCAAGAAAATAATAATGACATAATTTATTTAATATAATATTAAACTTTGTCCAGATTTCATTCCGCATACGTTATAATGAGATTCCTAATGATATATATATAAATTTGAAAAGAAATTGTTTAATTGGTTACTTGACATGTGTTTCTATTCAATTAATGAACTGTTCAATTATTAATTACTTATTGGCTTATTATTTTAATTTATTATGCCTATATGATGCCAATGCCAATAATAATTACCTAGTCGAATAAGTTAGATAGTAAGTCTAATTGTAATATTACTAATATTTCTACGCCACAAGAGGCAGGATATGAGGCACTTATTGTATTTGTACCATCTTTGTACCATATTCTTAGAAATAAAATAAATTATTATTATTATCTCCTTTATTTCTCTATTCTCTTAAGTTAGGTTTTTTATACAAATGTCTATAAAAGTAAAATACAATAAAACATACAAAAACAATACAAAACACATAAACACATTATAAAAAAACCTAACCTAGGATGCCGCCGGCAACGGGGCGGGCCCAAGCTGCCGGTGGTTAAGGTCGCAGAGAGAGGAACCGACGGACTATCCGCGCCGTGTCCAGGACTACCGCCTTCTGTATCCGACCCTTGATCCAGCCATCTAGCGAGAGACTCTTAAGGTGTTGGTCGAGACTCTTCGCTATTAAACCGTTCGCTGTAACGACTATCGGGACTATGATCGTCGAGTCAACATCCCACATGGCGGTTATCTCGTGGGCCAAGTCTAGGTACTTACTGGACTTGTCCTTTTCGGCCTTCACGAGATTCTCATCATGGGGGATGGTGACGTCGACGAGCACAGCCCGGCGCTGCGATCGATCTATCAGCACGATATCAGGCTTATTGGCAACAATAGTCCTGTCCGTGATGATAGGTCGATCCCAATAGAGCGTGGCACGACCATTTTCGAGAACTGGTGCAGTTGTGTACTTATAGTATGGCACTTCGACGTCCACAAGGCCGTATTGAAGAGCAAGCTGCTGGTGTATAATACTGGCTACGAGGTTATGTCTGTGCAAGTACTCGGTGTTAGCAATCTGAGAACAACCGGAAATAATATGCCTGAGTGACTCACCGGGACGGCGGCATGCCCGACAAATGTCGACCGTACCGTCCTTCAGGATATATTTCCGGTAGTTATTCGTCATGATAACCTCGTCAGCAATTGCACAGGCAAAACCCTCGGTTTCTCCGAAGAGGTCCCCGAATCGTAGCCAGTTCACCGACGCGAGCAGATCTACGTCAGGTCCCGTGAGGGACTTGTAGAACCGCCCGTGTAGCTCCTTGCTCTTCCATACCGCCTTGCGGTCCTCGGTGCTTAGTACCACAGGTCTGCGCCAGTTCTCTTTTGCCAAGGAGAGCGGCGTGAAGTTCCGGTCTACTGCCACCACATCACGATGCATCCCGCACTCATTGTTAAGAAAATAGTTTCTGAGATTGTACACCTCGTGGTTGTGGAGGTTTTTGGCATTTAAGAAGCCGCGGCCCCCACACCTCCGCGGGATGTACAATCTCATAACTGATGAGCGCGGGTGTAGCATTCGATGTGTGGTAAGCAGTGTACGGACCCTTCGATCCAGGGCGTCCAGCTCGGTCTGAGTCCACCTTAGTATGCCAAAGGAGTATGTGAGTATTGGCATTACCCAGGCGTTGAAGGCGCGCACTTTGTTGCCTCCTGACAAAAGACTGTTAAGTACTTTTGTGAGCCGGCTGAAAAAGCGCTCCTTCACCGCCTGTCTAATTCCCATATTTTCAATACCCAAAGACTGTGACATACCAAGGTATTTATAGGTTTCTGTTTCCGAGATAGATCTGAACGTCATTGTCTCAGAAAGCTGTAAATTTGTTGAATTTACTACTTTCCCCCGCTGCACATGCATAACCGCACACTTATCGACACCAAACTCCATATTGATGGCACTACTGAAAACTTCTGTGGTTCGCAGTAGCTCCAACAAGTCTTGGCTATTTGGTGCAAATAATTTGAGATCATCCATGTACAGAAGGTGAGAAATGACTTCACCCTCTCTCCGAAGCCGACAACCTAGTCCTGAATCCTTCAGCAGGGTGCTGAGGGGATTCAGAGCTAGGCAGAACCATAAGGGACTCAGACTGTCACCCTGGAATATGCCTCGCTCGATCCTTATGAAGTCCTGCGGGCCAGAGGGGTCATCTCCGCCTCCTGGTTGACGAAGGACTGTGGTCCACTGCCCCATACACGCGCCGAGAAAGGATCTTAAAGCTGCATCAACTTTATACAGCTCCAAGACCCTCTTCAACCATGAATGGGGCACCGAATCATAGGCCTTCTTGTAGTCAATCCAAGCGGCGGAGAGGGCCCCTCTGTTACGCCGGACTTGCTGGCAAATGGTCATGTCGATGAGGAGGAGCTCTTTAGTACCACGGGACCCAACCCTACATCCATTTTGAGCAGAGGCCAGAACATTGTTCGCAACAATGTGCGTGTTAATTTTTGCTCTCAAAATGGATGTAAGGAGCTTGTAGAGTGTAGGCAAGCACGTGATGGGTCGGTAGTTTTTCGGTTCCGTGGTACTACCAGACTTGTAGAGCAGGAAGGTTACACCTGTTGTTAAGGAAGGAGGCAGGGAACCAAGCTCAATGGCTTGTTGGAATTGCGCTGCCAATCGCGAGTGGGAGCACCGAAACCATTTTAGCCAGAAGTTGTGCAATCCGTCCGGTCCAGGACTTTTCCAGTTCTGGGCAGGTCGGATGGCACAGCTTACGTCATCAGGGCTGATGACAACTGCCTCCATAGGTTCGATGCTCTCGCACTCACGTTCAACAACGTTCATCCAATCGCCCTCGATGTGTCCGACGGGCACCGACCAGATGCTACGCCAGAAATCAGTCATGGCAGTAGCATCCGGTAGATGCGCGTCGGACAAATGATGATCGGTTCCATCCCACCTTCGGTATAACTTCCTTTGGTCACTTTGGAAGAGGCGGTTCTGTTGAAATCGATCCACACGCTCTCTGTAGCGGCGGATACGGCTTGCCCATGCATAGACTTTCTGCTTCAGAAAGTCAATGCGCTCTGTGAGGTTGGCCATGTAGTCGCAGGGCATGATGCCCGTTCCCGCGAACGCCTGGTTCACAAAGCGCATTACTCGGGGGCGGTTATTGCCCCCCCTGAAGCAGATCAGCTTTGCAATGAGGGTCCTAAACGAGTCGATACGACGCTCGATCCGCACTTGCCATGCGGGGACACCCCCGACGGTCCTAGGTGCACGGTCAGCGTCCGGAAACTTGACTCGAGCAACACGGCACGCCGCGATGGCCCCGCAGTACATGATCGAGTGCGTATCGTCCAAATCTTTACTGGACCGTATGTACGGCTCCAGTAAAGCGTTTAGGGCTCCCATTAACGCTAGATTGCGTCTATTCATGGGCAAACGTGGTAACCGTGGCCTAGAATTGGGTGTGGAGCGATATTCCATAATCGCCTCTTCCAAAGTCCTCCTCAGATGCTCATCAGTTGCAGTACTTACACTGTTACTCGCAAAATACTCCTCATCGGCACTGGGATCAACCCGCGGCGCCCCCGGTGCCAGGTCAGGTGTCGGCACCGGATCCGGCGACGTGGCGGGCTGATCCCGCGCCGAGGTGGAAGCTGCGCGAGTCGAGAGTGCCTGCAGGCGAAGCCGATCAAGTGTCGAGTCATCCAAACGTTTAGAACGTAGAATGACCCGCACCTGATCCGCTAGTCGTTGCTCCGATACGGCGATGGCGGGTTCAAGAGCCTGAAACAGAGGCAGAATCCTAGAACGGTACGCGGTCAGTCGGGTTCCCCCCTCTGTAGCCTCGTAGTAGGCGCGCATGCAATTTTCATTCATCGTCTGAGTCCATCGCATGCGACGCACTACACCACCGGCAGCGGGAGCCGTGGGCGGGGCAGGATGTCCCGCGGGCCCCAAGCGTGCCGGCAGCGGTGGCCGTCCTCGTCGCGCAGGTGGTCGTGGCGGCGGCGGCGGCGGTGGCCCGCTCTCGTCACTGGATCCATCTGTGTCGGGCGCCGTAGCAAAGTCATCGCCCGACGACGATGTGGACGGTGAGCTGGACGAGGCGGGCGGAGGTGGGGGTCGTGCGCTGGTGGTAGTCTCCGCTTTTGTACGACTTCTTGTCTGCATTAATTTTATTTTACGCGTCTAGCTTCGTTGAACATGACATGACAAATGTCACAATGGTCATCGCGAATTTGTGACTGTTTTTGTTGTTGCGTTCATGTAATTTGAACATCTTAGTCATTATTAGGGTCACTGAGATGGTTTCATCGCAATTTTGGTGTATAAACCGCGTATAAAATAAATATTTATCAAAATTATAATGCAGACACGTCTGTCACTGTCACAGCGGTTTTTTTTTTTTATTTTTATTATTATTATTATTATAAAAATCGATCGATTCCACTGTGAATATATTTGGTTTCTAGTGGCGGTTCTAGGGCTAGTGGTGGCCGAGCCGGCGCCATTGCATTACTTCCGCGACCCGTCCGAGCGCGGGCTCCGCGGCGGCGCGTGCGGCTGCAAACCCGACTACGAGTTCTGCGGCGACGACTTCAAGACGTACGGCAGCATTTGCGAGTACAGGTGCAGGCACTCTGATGCCGAGTTCCACGACTGGAACATACTGTTCGACGGGCAGTGCTTTTCCGGTAGTACTACTACTACAACGGAGGACGACCATGAACCGCTTAATCCAATAAATGGCTAGAGACGTTTGTCATTAAAATTTTAAACATTACCATGGTCTATTTGTTCATGTTCCCGGTTTACCAATAAACCTTATTCATAAGAATTATTGACTCAAAGTTAACATTCAACGCACATTATGATCATATGTACCTTAAGTACTTTAGGAATTACAAGTGCTCAAACATGCTCCAAAAAGGTTCTCTCTAACAGCTGCATTAGCGTTACCGTTGCAAACTCCATAAACAAATGAATGTCAGCAGTGTACTGACTAGTGAAGTGGCCGCCTTCCATCCTTCCAGTGCATGTTTGAGCACTTGTAATGCCTAAAGTACTTAAGGTATTACTGCAATTAAGGTGCTATTTTTATTTTTTTCTTCAATTAATAACTACCTACGAACTAAGTATTCTTCTCACATTCCCCAAGATTAATAAAATTAAGTATGATACCTACCTGTACTTTGTGTTTTGTATTAATTGATAATATTTGTAATCGTCCCGAAAATTATAGTTGCTATAAAAAATGTCTGGTCAATTTGACAGTAGTAGTTTTAAAAATTACCAATTCTAACTGATGAAGTTAGGGCACCACGTAAACTTTTGAGGAATCGGGTGGGAAAAAATAGACAAACGTGATCTCGATCGATTTCATTATTAAAAAAATTGCTTTCCAGTGGGGCTTTTAAGTCTAGTGGTGGCCGAGCCGGCGCCATTGCATTACTTCCGCGGCCCGTCCGAGCGCGGGCTACGCCAAGACCCGTGCGATTGCAAGGACGATTACGAGTTTTGCGGCGACGACTACAACACGTACCAAAGCGTCTGCGAGTACAGGTGCAAGCACTCTAATGCTGACTTCCACGACTGGTACATAATGTACGACGGGCAGTGCTTCTCCGGTAGTACTACTACTACAACGGAGTATGAAGCAACTACGCCATTTACTGAGGATTATAATCCATTAAATATTGGCTAGAGTTGTTTGACATAGTTTTTGAATCATTCATATCGTTTGATTTTTGATATTCATTGTCTTTGATTTTAAATTTTTCACAGCTGTCATTTTATAATAGAATTGAAGAAAGATTTTTTGAATTTACTTATTTAAATACCAATTTATGATGACAGATGAACCTTTAAAATTTTGCTGTTATTCGTAAACATTCATCAATACTATCCTGGCCTATAAAATATGAGTGATAATCGTGAAAGTTTAATAGTACATTGTGCATCAAGGGAGGTAAGTGAATTACTAACGAGAGTGTTAGAAGCCCAACGCCGTAGGCTTTTAATGACTCGAGTTAGTACCTATTCCGCTTACCGACCGTGATGCATACAATGTTTTTCATAACACTTGCCGACAAAAAAATAAGTATTAAGATAAAATATTATTTTCACACCTCATGCTCGTCAAAGCCGGATCATATGTCCCATAAAACTCACGAAAACAAGACATTGTAGCCCTTGGAAAAACCGGGTTATAATGTTGTAGGAAATTTCATTACTACCCGCCGGGCGATAATGTAATTACACTTTATTGCTATGACGATAAAGCCTTAATTCGTTAAGCAAAATGTGTAAGCACCGACCGAACATCGAGTTGGCTCGGCGCGCGCCGCCATCTGCGAGCGGCGGCGCGCGCCGAGACTCGATTTTCAAAAACCGAAGCCGCGGGTACCACAGCCAACTAGATTCGCACGATGTTCATCTTCATCAGTATCTATTTTAAAGTTTTAACATTTAAGTTATTTAATTGCAACACTATTAATGTGCTGCAATAAATATTATCTACTGCGTATTACTACTGCTGAACTTAGGCGTCCCCCAAAGATTGCCACAATGATCGGTCCTGCGCCACCCGCATCCAACGGACCCCTGCCACCTTCACCAGGTCATCAGTTGACGTCTTTCGGCTGATATGATTGTCTCGCATATGATGAGAAAAGTAGAGTATAACTATACCTCGGGAATAAAACTGTTTTTGTCTTGGGCGCTTGAATCCCTCATTGGACTCGGGACTCCGTCTAAATTCCCTCGCTTCGCTCGGGAATTAAATCTATAACTCCCTCGCTGCGCTCGGGAGTAAAACTGAGAGTTCTTCGTTACGTTCAGGATTCAATGTCGCGTCCGTGACATAAAACAGTGCTTTATTCCCTTGGCGTATAATCTACTATAAATGACGTTCTGACATTTCTATTACTCCCTAGGGAATTTCACTTTTACCCCCGCTTTGCAAGCAAGCAATGGCGCGCTTAGACAGCAAGTGTGATGAAAATCAATATACAGCGTGGCTACAGCCATTAAACAAACCCTGGTGTCATTGTAGGTTTACTACTCAGAAACGGAAAGTAATGATAAAGTGTTTAACATGTAGCTATGAATTGATAATGGAGGATAATATGCTTGTAAGTAATTTACATTAACAACGAATATTTCTATTTAATAAGATTTTATACCTCATTTTCGCATTTAACTCTAGATACCATGAAGGAGATAATGTTAGTTATCTTTGGTACGTAAAATATTTTTATTAATTATATAGTGTACGTACTATACTAATTAGTGATACCTCCTATTATGTTAAGATCTTTAGATTTATTACATTTAGATATTTATTCTCATACATAATATAAAATTATGCCATAAATGGTCCTAAACTACTCTACATGAATGGATGTTATGATCGTCAGTACAATTAATTTAATTAACATGATTTTTTTGTGTCTCCTATAAAGTAGCAATAAAACACATAGCGACTCTTGTAGGAACAGCGACGATATACTAATTAACAGAATAGAAAATATATGTATAATGAATTTTTCAATAAAAGGTATCTCAGTTGACCATCTTACCAGCAGATAGATCATGATTAGTAGGTATTAACTATTTATCAATTAAGTATCCGATACATTTAAGTTTTTGACCATACATGGATGTCTAACGCTAGCTCAAAAATGCCCCCAAAACCAATTGTTCAATTGTGCCAAGATGGGCAGAACATCGCGCTTTTCTTAACAGCGCGCATATTTCGGCGTAACATCTTTGACAAATGTTTATAGAATATAGCCAATCAAAACTTTGATGGACCAATCACAACTATTTTCAAATGGCGTTTTAAGTTACCATTACCGAGATGCATTGAGGATGGGATGACACTTGTCAACTAAAATTCCGGACCGTTTTTGAAGGGCAATGTAGTATGGCATGCGGCTTCCATGTTTTGTTTATTCGTAGATTAAAGTATAAGTAAAAACGATTTTTGTAAAGCATTGAAAAAAATAACAATTTTTACTGCGGGTTTGTTTCATTAACTGCACGTTTCGAAAATTTTTAAATCGTATCGTGTAATTCGTGAAGAATGTTAAGAAAAACTATTTTAACTTATATTTCCGTCTCTGATAAAATAATATTGTGACCCTCCTGAAAATCGGTTAGTATAAAAATATGTCCGGTTAACATTGAACTTATAATCAGTAATCACAATTCTGTCTGAAGATATTGGGGTAAGTAGGAAAAAATAATGACTTTCCTATTAAAGCTAGATGGAGCTTTAATAGGAATTTAGTGGGAAGCCGTAAAATAATTATTTTATAAATCATGTCAAAAAATCGATCGATTCCACTGTGAATATATTTGCTTCTAGTGGCGGTTCTAGGGCTAGTGGTGGCCGAGCCGGCGCCATTGCATTACTTCCGCGACCCGTCCGAGCGCGAGCTCCGCGGCGGCGCGTGCGGCTGCAAACCCGACTACGAGTTCTGCGGCGACGACTTCAAGACGTACGGCAGCGTTTGCGAGTACAGGTGCAGGCACTCTGATGCCGAGTTCCACGACTGGAACATACTGTTCGACGGGCAGTGCTTTTCCGGTAGTACTACTACTACAACGGAGGACGACCATGAACCGCTTAATCCAATAAATGGCTAGAGACGTTTGTCATTAAAATTTTAAACATTACCATGGTCTATTTGTTCATGTTCCCGGTTTACCAATAAACCTTATTCATAAGAATTATTGACTCAAAGTTAACATTCAACGCACATTATGATCATATGTACCTTAAGTACTTTAGGAATTACAAGTGCTCAAACATGCACCAAAAAGGTTCTATCTAACAGCTGTATTAACGTTCCCGTTGCAAAATCCATATACAAATTAATGTCAGCAGTGTACTGACTAGTGAAGTGGCCGCCTTCCATCCTTCCAGTGCATGTTTGAGCACTTGTAATGCCTAAAGTACTTAAGGTATAACTGCAATTAGGGTGCTATTATTTTTTTTTTCTTTCATTAATAACTACCTACGAACTAAGTATTCTCACATTCCCCAAGATTAATAAAATTAAGTATGATACCTACCTGTACTTTGTGTTTTGTATTAATTGATAATAATGATAATATTTGTAATCGTCCCGATAATTATAGTTGGTATAAAAAATGTCTGGTCAATTTGACAGTAGTTGTTTTAAAAATTACAATGTAAAATTACAATTCTAACTGATGTAGTTAGGGCACCAAGTAAACTTTTGAGGAATCGATTGGGAAAAAAATAGACAAACGTGATCTCGATCGATTTCATTATTAAAAAAAATGCTTTCCAGTGGGGCTTTTAAGTCTAGTGGTGGCCGAGCCGGCGCCATTGCATTACTTCCGCGGCCCGTCCGAGCGCGGGCTACGCCAAGACCTGTGCGATTGCAAGGACGATTACGAGTTTTGCGGCGACGACTACAACACGTACCAAAGCGTCTGCGAGTACAGGTGCAAGCACTCTAATGCGGACTTCCACGACTGGTACATAATGTACGACGGGCAGTGCTTTTCCGGTAGTACTACTACTACAACGGAGTATGGAGAAACTACGCCATTTACTGAGGATTATAATCCATTAAATGTTGGCTAGAGTTGTTTGACATAGTTTTTGAATCATTAATATCGTTTGAGTTTTGATATTCATTGTCTTTGATTTTCAATTTTTCACAGCTGTCATTTTATAATAGAATTAAAGAGAGATTTTTTGAATTTACTTAGTTAAATACCAATTTATGATGATTGATGAACCTTTAAAATTTTGCTGTTATTCGTTAACAGTTTCATCAATACTATCCTGGCCTATAAAATATGAGTGATAATCGTGAAAGTTTAATAGTACATTGTGCATCAAGGGAGGTAAGTGAATTACTAACGAGAGTGTTAGAAGCCCAACGCCGTTGGCGGAGGGCTTTTAATGACTCGAGTTAGTACCTATTCCGCTTACCGACCGTGATGCATACAATGTTTTTCATCACACTTGCCGACAAAAAAATAAGTTTTAAGACAAAATATTATTTTCACACCTCATGCTCGTCAAAGCCGGATTATATGTCCCATAAACCTCACGAAAACAAGACATTGTAGCCCTTGGAAAAACCGAGTTATAATGTTGTAGGAAATTTCATTATTACCTACCCGCCGGGCGATAATGTAATTACACTTTATTGCTATGACGATAAAGCTTTATTTCGTTAAGCAAAATGTGTAAGCACCGACCGAACATCGAGTTGGCTCGATTTTCAAAAACCGAAGCCGCGGGTACCACAGCCAACTAGATTCGCACGATGTTCATTTGTTAAATCAAGTAGGCAATGCCGGCAGAAACGAGTTGCGACAAGTTGCAGTATCCATTTTAAAGCTTTAACATTTAAGTTATTTAATTGCAACACTATTAATTTGCTGCAATAAATATTATCTACTGAGTATTACTACTGCTGAACTTAGGCGTCGCCCAAAGATTGCCACAATGATCGGTCCTGCGCCACCCGCATCCAACGGACCCCTGCCACCTTCACCAGGTCATCAGTTGACGTCTTTCGGCTGATATGATTGTCTCGCATATGATGAGAAAAGTAGAGTATAACTATACCTCGGGAACAAAACTGTTTTTGTCTTGGGCGCTTGAATCCCTCATTGGACTCAGGACTCCGTCTCAATTCCCTCGCTTCGCTCGGGAATTAAATATATAACTCCCTCGCTGCGCTCGGGAGTAAAGCTGGGAGTTCTTCGTTACGTTCAGGATTCAATGTCGCGTCCGTGACATAAAACAGTGCTTTATTCCCTTGGTGTATAATCTACTATAAATGACGTACTGACATTTCTATTACTCACTAGGGAATTTCACTTTTCTATTACCCCCGCTTTGCAAGCAAGCAATGGCGCGCTTAGACAGCAAGTGTGATGAAAATCAATATACAGCGTGACTTCAGCCATTAAACAAACCCTGGTGTCATTGTAGGTTTACTACTCAGAAACGGAAAATAAAATGTTTAACATGTAGCTATGAATTGATAATGGAGGATAATATGCTTGTAAGTAATTTACATTAACAACGAATATTTCTATTTAATAAGATTTAATACCTTATTTTCGCATTTAACTCTAGATACCATGAAGGAGATAATGTTAGTTATCTTTGGTACGTAAAATATTTTTTTTAATTATATAGTGTACGTACTATACTAATTAGTGAGACCTCCTATTATGTTAAGATCTTTAGATTTATTACATTTAGATATTTATTCTCATACATAATATAAAATTATGCTATAAATGGTCCTAAACTACTCCACATTAAATTATTTGAATGGATGTTATAATCGTCAGTACAATTAATTTAATTAACATGATTTTTTTGTGTCTCCTGTAAAGTAGCAATAAAACACATAGCGACTTTTGTAGGAACAGCGACGATATACTAATTAACAGAATAGAAAATATCGTCAGTTGTAATATGAATTAATGTAACCACCAAATGACGACTTTTCAGGAGGGCCAAAAAACGAAATGGACATTTATAAAGTACGTTGTATTGTATCTTTTTAGTTAAGTATTTTATTGAAATGATGTTTATCTTGTTTGTTTTATTTTTGAGAGGTCTATTTGATAGACAGTTACTAACTGCGACCACACTTATAGTTCACGAAATGGCTGGTGCTTACGTTAAATATTTTCAAAAAAATTTGGAGATACGTTAACAAATCAATGAAAATCATCAAAAGTGGATTTCGGAATTTAGTGTAACTCACAAATTGAAACCGAATTGCTTATGAGCCATACAATGCAGACGGCGCTTACAGCAGTGACGTTTATAAAAATATGGTGAGTACATTAGGAAAGACATGTTTTGTACTTACAAATTCGTACTTACGTTAAAATATTGTCTATGATTTTTGGAAACCTTTACATACGTTAATGAAAAACGTAGAAACCTAATAAAAGGGCAAAGTTTTTGTTAACGTATTCGACATTTTTTTCTAGATATCAATATTTTATATACACCGTTCGATAGAGCAGGAAATTTGCAGTCGAACGGTATACTTAACTCAATTTCGTCATTTTGGTGGTTACATTAATTCATATTACAATCGACGATATATGTATAATGAATTTTTCAATAAAAGGTATCTCAGTTAACCATCTTACCAGCAGATAGATAGATCATGATTAGTAGGTATTAACTATTTATCAATTAAGTATCCAATACATTTAAGTTTTTGACCATACATGGATGTCTAACGCTAGCTCAAAAATGCCCCCAAAACCAATTGTTCAATTGTGCCAAGATGGGCGCAACATCTTTGACAATTTTTTATAAAATATAGCCAATCAAAACTTTGATGGACCAATCACAATTACTTTTAAATGGCGTTTTAATTTTTCATAGGTTGATATTGAAATTCATTACCGTGTTGCATTGAGGATGGGGTGATACTTGTTAACTAAAATTCCGGACCGTTTTTGAAAGGCAATTTAGTATGGCGTTCGGCTTCCATGTTTTATTTATTCGTAGATTAAAGTATAAGTACAAACGATTTTTGTAAGACATTGAAAAAAAAACTATTTTTTACTGCTGGGTTTGTTTCATTAACTGCACATTTCGAAAAAATTTAATTGTATCGTGTAATTCGTGAAGAATGTAAAGAAAAACTATTTTAACTTATATTTCTGTCACTCACAGACAACATAACCTCAAGACGTAACTTTAGACAATTATTTCATTTAAACCGATGCTGCCAAAAATGCTGAGGTGCGGGCGGCGTAACATGAGCGAACTGTGTTGTGATTCGTCGTTTCAAGGTCAATGAGGTGTGAAACAAAAATGTCCGCCGGTCGCTAGTGATTTCCGAATGTCGATAAAAGTATCGATGGTTACAATGTCTATCGCTTTTACAATTCGACATTTGTCAGTGACTTACCGACAAAACTGTAAATCCATATCCGTACTAATGCATACCGTAAATGCGAAAGTATGTCTGTCAGTTTACTGAGTCTACACGCTTAAATCGCTGAACCAATTTAGATGAAATTTTGAATGGAGATTATTTAAGACCCGGGAAAGGACATACGATATTTCATTCATCATCATCATCCCCGCAGATGAAGATATATTATGATACTAGCTTCTGCCTGCAACTTCGGGTGTGAAAAATAAAATGCATTTTATATAAAAAAATATTTGTACCTACTGTTTGTCTGCTGTGTCTTCATCTACACATTTAAACCGGTTTAGATGAAATTTGGAATGGAGATAGTTTAAGACCCGGGAAAGGACAAAGGATAGTTATTTTATCATCATCATCCACGCAGACAACGTTGCGGTCAAATATCAATATCACAATATATCTTTTCTGAGACAATAAATAAAACATTTTTATAAAATATACTTTTATTTGTACAATCATTAACTCGTAGTTACAAAGTTACCAAAAAACTACAATTAAAATACGTTGTATATAAAATTCGTCTATTATTCGTTTTTGTTAATTTGAAATATTCCGGTTTAAAGTGTCGAGAACATATCACACTGCTAGGAGCAGGAAACCAATCATGTGACCGTTTTGTAGCATTCATCCACATTTCTTTCATGTTTGGGCATTTAGAGAATATACACAATATTATTTAACATAATAGTATTTTTCAAAATTATACTTCTACACTTTACACTAAACCAGAATTTATTTGAGGATAATTGAATATAATCGTAATATCTTAGATAGTAAACAGACTGCAGGCATAGACATCACTAGTTCGGATACGGAGACTTCACCGCAGAGTCTGTTGCTTGGTACGATTGAGAATAAAGATTTTAATTTATCTTTAGTTACCTTATCGATAGTAAACAAACATATTCTACGGTCATCTCTAGTTCAGACGGCCATCCTGCTCGTTACGCTAGACAAGGAGGGAGTTATACTTCGTGCAAAGTATTAGAAAGAGACTTTGTAAAAATACATCAACGTGTGCACTAGATTTTATGCTTAAACTATTTTTAATTTTAATTGAAATTTATAAAAAATTGCTCATTTGTGAAAAGAAATACCATCTTTTTGCACACTAGATGTTTTTGTATTCTTGCCACACAATTTCACGCAACAGTAATGCATTTTGCATGACGTAAATCACGTTAAAACTTTCGTAATTATCTCATGAACGCCGGCCGCAGACAGAAGTTAGCAATGGAGGCGTGGCTCTAATATGGAGTGAATTCACCGTATGCGTGACAGAGGGGGTCGCCCGGCTATGCTACGTCTTGAGGTTATGTTGTCTGTGCTGTCACTGATAAAATAATATTGCGACCCTCCTGAAAATCGGTTGGCATAAAAATATGTCCGGTTAAAAATGAAGTTGTAATAATTGTAATCAGCAATCACAATTCTGTCTGAAGATATTGGGGTAAGTAGGTACAAAAAATGACTTTTCTATTAAAGCTAGATGGAGCTTTAATAGGACTAAGTCTATGATAAATTTAATGGGAAGCCACAAAATAAATATTTTATAATCATGTCAAAAAATCGATCGATTCCACTGTGAATATATTTGGTTTCTAGTGGCGGTTCTAGGGCTAGTGGTGGCCGAGCCGGCGCCATTGCATTACTTCCGCGACCCGTCCGAGCGCGAGCTCCGCGGCGGCGCGTGCGGCTGCAAACCCGACTACGAGTTCTGCGGCGACGACTTCAAGACGTACGGCAGCGTTTGCGAGTACAGGTGCAGGCACTCTGATGCCGAGTTCCACGACTGGAACATACTGTTCGACGGGCAGTGCTTTTCCGGTAGCACAACGGAGGAGGGCGAAAATCCAATAAATGGCTAGAGACGTTTGTCATTAAAATTTTAAACATTACCATGGTCTATTTGTTCATGTTCCCGGTTTACCAATAAACTAGTGTTGGGTAGGACAGCAATTTAAAATGAGTTTGTATCTGTGCATCATTTCCAAAAATTTAATAGGACATTATCTTACATCAAATGAAGTGAGGTACTAATATATTTCCAGCAACCATAGTACCATCGGCAAGAAAAAAAATGGTATACAATATTAATATAACTGCATGTATGCCTATCTGTGAAATATGAATGATTAATTTTCAAATGAACTGCATTATTTAAGTGTGTTACTCAAAATGAAATTTATAAGAAATGTTAACAAAAGAAATGTTAAGAAAGGTTACATTTGTATCAATGTTCTGAATGTTCATACAAGGAAGGGATCCCTTCAAGTGAATCATAGCTTTATGGCAACTTAATTGAATGCTTATATAAAATTGTTTGAAATTATACATATTATTGGCTATTTTTATTACATTCTGCCCATATCCACACTTCACAAAGGAATATTTCTGTAATAGTTGCTATACTTGCTATTTATGAAAATAGTAGGTAGAAGTTCATTCTCCAAAAGTTTTAATTACAATAAGGCCTCGACGTTAAATATACCGATCAAACAACACTATTGTAAAGAAACCAAAAATCACATACACATCTTACGTGGAGTTTTCACTAACTTTTTCTTGCAAACCACCTTATGGCCTGCCGCTGAAACTGCTGGTACTTTTTCAAGCAGTATTATTTACACAATATTTTAACTAATTCACAAAACAAATATCTAAACATCACAAGCAATTTTGCATTGCATTTCGGAGCTCGCCGATTCATGTAACATAGGTTATTTTCATGTTTTGATTTGTTCTGTCAAGTTGTCAAAAAGTATTAATAGACGTTCGAATATGGTCCACTCCGCACCGCGAACCAGAGGCCCTACCGCGAACCACGAACGAAGTGTTCAATCTCTGTCAAACTTACGTACGAATTCACAAGTGCGAGAGAGAGGCAACACTTCGTTCGTGGTTCGCGGTAGGGCAATTGGTCCGCTCCCTAAGTGCGGTCGCCTCGCCACACCATCGCACCGTCCAAAAATGGTCCAGTGCTTATAGTGATCACGTCGTTATGCCTCCGATTTTATCCCAAAAAGCTAAAATCGCGTTAGTTGTGGCAACCATCGTCGCTACAACACCAATTAATAGACAGAAAAAAAAGAATGGCCAAAATTGTATTTAAAAGACAGAAAGTCTTATGCGACTTATTAGACCTCGATGACGAAGATTTTCGTATATATCTTCGCATGAATTCTGATGCGTTTGCTGAATTGCTTGGAAAACCATCGAACCAACCGCACCGTCAATAATAATAATAATGTCGGCGGACCGCTGAACACACCATCGAATTTGGTACGGAGCGGACCAAGTTCGCGGTGCGGTGCGGATCATATTCGAACGTCTGTTAATACTTAAACAGCAAATAGTAGTAAGTGTTTACGAAGTGCGTTAAAACCACATTAAATGCACATCACACAAAAAACGTAAATATTTTTTTTATTAAAGTGTCAATTTATTGAATTAGATAACGTTTTTTAAACCTATTTAATTAATACTTATCAAATAAACGATTCTCATATTTTTTATACCGCTTTTTGTCGCATTTAAAAATTTGCCTTTTAAAATTTTACTCAAACAAACTTTGTAAACGCAATCTTTCACCGGTGACGTAACGTCAGGTGTCAAACTACTAGACTAGATAGTCTAGATAGATTTCACACACAGAGATAAAAAGAGTACGCAGTGGTTTTTGTGACTTTTGTGTGTTTTTGAGCGAATGTCCCAAGGAGGGGCCCTGTCGTGACTTATGGCCACTATGGGTCATTGACTCATGCTGAATACAAAACAAACATTCCTTCAGTTTCGTTGTTTTATGTGCCATGTTAGTATTGTCCGTTTTAACGTCAATGTTGGTTTAGCGAGTAAAATGTAACATAATGTATTTTATGAAATATGTTGTATGACGGGAAGTGCTTGTGATGTTAGTTGATTACGGAAGCCGCGGTAAAAAATGTAATTTGTGTATCCTTGTAGGATTTAGTGCGTCAACGGCTGAATGTGTTTGTGGTTAGACTTAAAAGCAAGAATGCCGTGCGACAAATTTCGTATTTGTAGGATTATTGTGTGTAAAAATAGTGAATGTCTGAATGTTTTTGTGATTAGACTTATGAGGACGAATGCTGCGTTCGGGACTAAATGTGGTATTTGTAGGCTGAGATTTCTGCACGGTGGAATATTTTTGTGATGGAACTGAGGCACAAAATGTATTTGTAGTGACTGGTAGTGTGATGTGATTTGTCAAGAGTACATGGAAGTGAGTAGAGGATTGAAGTATGACAATTTTCCTGTATGAGGTTCTCTGACAATCTGAGATAATGAGTTCTTCAATAGACGTACATCACAAGTGAGTTGCACAACACTACAATAAACCTTCTTATTCATAAGAATTATTGACTCAAATTTAACATTCCACGCACATTATGATCATATGTACCTTAAGTACTTTAGAAATTACAAGTGCTCAAACATGCACCAAAAAGGTTCACTCTAACAGCTGCATTAGCGTTCCCGTTGCAAAATCCATAAACAAATGAATGTCAGCACTGTCAGCAGTGTACTGACTAGTGAAGTGGCCGCCTTCCATCCTTCTAGTGCATGTTTGAGCACTTGTAATGCCTAAAGTACTTGAAGTATAACTGTAATTAAGGTGCTAATTTTTTTTTTCTTAAATTAATAACTTTCTACGAACTAAGTATTCTCACATCCCCCAAGATTTACAAAATTAAGTATAGATACCTACCTGTACTTTGTGTTTTGTATTAATTGATAATATTTGTAATCGTCCCGAAAATTATAGTTGGTATAAAAAATGTCTGGTCAATTTGACAGTAGTAGTTTTAAAAATTACCAATTCTAACTGATGAAGTCAGGGCACCACGTAAACTTTAGAGTAATCGGGTGGGAAAAAATAGACAAACGTGATCTCGATCGATTTCATTATTAAAAAAATTGCTTTCCAGTGGGGCTTTTAAGTCTAGTGGTGGCCGAGCCGGCGCCATTGCATTACTTCCGCGGCCCGTCCGAGCGCGGGCTACGCCAAGACCTGTGCGATTGCAAGGACGATTACGAGTTTTGCGGCGACGACTACAACACGTACCAAAGCGTCTGCGAGTACAGGTGCAAGCACTCTAATGCTGACTTCCATGACTGGTACATAATGTACGACGGGCAGTGCTTCTCCGGTAGTACTACTACTACAACGGAGTATGGAGCAACTACGCCATTTACCGAGGATTATAATCCATTAAATATTGGCTAGAGTTGTCTGACATAGTTTTTGAATCATTAATATCGTTTGAGTTTTGATATTCATTGTCTTTGATTTTCAATTTTTCACAGCTGTCATTTTATAATAGACTTAGAGAAAGTTTTTTTGAATTTACTTAGTAAAATACCAATTTATGATGATTGATGAACCTTTAAAATTTTGCTGTTATTCGTAAACAGTTTCATCAATACTATCCTAGCCTATAAAATATGAGTGATAATCGTGAAAGTTTAATAGTACATTGTGATCAAGGGAGGTAAGTGAATTACTAACGAGAGTGTTAGAAGCCCAACGCCGTAGGCGGAGGGCTTTTAATGACTCGAGTTAGTACCTATTCCGCTTACCGACCGTGATGCATACAATGTTTTTCATCACACTTGCCGACAAAAAATAAGTTTTAAGACAAAATATTATTTTCACACCTCATGCTCGTCAAAGCCGGATTATATGTCCCATAAACCTCACGAAAACAAGACATTGTAGCCCTTGGAAAAACCGGGTTATAATGTTGTAGGAAATTTCATTATTACCCGGCGGGCGATAATGTAATTATACTTTATTGCTATGACGATAAAGCCTTATTTCGTTAAGCAAAATGTGTAAGCACCGACCGAACATCGAGTTGGCTCGGCGCCATCTGCGAGCGGCGGCGCGCGCCGAGACTCGATTTTCAAAACCCGAAGCCGCGGGTACCACAGCCAACTAGATTCGCACGATGTTCATTTGTTAAATCAAGTAGGCAATGCCGGCAGAAACGAGTTGCGACAAGTTGCTGTATCCATTTTAAAGCTTTAACATTTAAGTTATTTAATTGCAACACCCAAAAAAATACAGATATCTTATATTAATACAGTTACTATAAGATGTTGTTAATTAAGTAATTGTTATAAGGTAACAATTTATGACAAAGCTGCTAGACAAATGTTCCCATGGATAGGTAGTGGTGGATCATCAAACTTAATTCGCTTGGTAATCTCAAGCTAATTTGGCTTACTCTTTATTGATACCTATAATAAAATGAGTATTTCTACATGCAGTTTCAAGTTAGGCAAGTTAGTAGAAATCGAGTTTTATGGATACCCCTTTGTAGTAACTACAGAATTATTGACTTGGATAAACAATTGATCTCATAACTTTTTTGTGGTGTAACAACTGCTATGCTGCGAGACTTGCACCTTTTTACATGTAATGTTTTTGATGGGATCTCATCTCTTTTTGTAGGTATTCTTCTTTTTTTCTTTTCGGGTACTACTCCTTGTACGTCAGCTACCATTTTTCTCATAGCTCACTCCCTGTCTTTATGGGCTTTTTTCCGGGGCTTTGATGGAACAATTTCTGACAAGTCTGGACGGTATTTGCGTCTTAGTCTATTATATTCTAATATTGCAGATTCCTGCGCTTTAATGCTACCGAAATCGATATTTACTAGATGTATACCGTTAAAACTTGTGACCCTGGAAAGTGCTACATACGCTTGCCCACATGTAAACACTCCAGAACCGAATATCCATTAGAGCATTGAACACAATTAACAGTAGCTTTATTTTAACTTCAACGCATTACTTCGTTGAAATTACCTACACAACAATGTCCAAATCTCTAGCAAATCAAATCCCTAAACAAGTTCGTAATCCTAAAATTACCTACTCAAACAATTTCTAAATTAGTATATGAACACAATTAATAGTCGCTAACACGACAAAGAAGTAAAGATTTTTTTATTTCTTTAACCCCAACGTATTATTTCGTTCATACGAAAGACCTTTTTTTTATACCATGTCGGTGGCAAACAAGCATACGGCCCGCCTGATCGAAAGCAGTCACCGTAGCCTATGGGCGCCTGCAACCCCAGGGGTGTCACATGCGCGTTGCCGACCCAATAAAAACTTGTACACTCCTCTTTTGAAGAACCCCATACTGTAGTCCAACGGGAAAACCTCGGCAGGGAGCTCATTCCACAGACGGGCCATCCGCGGGGGGAAGTTCCTTTGAAACCGCACGGTGCGCGACGGTCCGCATTTAGGTTGCAAGGTGTGAGGATGAGCGCCCAGTCGGTGGCGAGCGGTGCGATGATGAAAAGTGGACGTTGGCATCATGTCGAACAGTTCTTCAGAGCACAGCCCATTGTACAGACGATAGAACACACATAAGGAGGCGAAGTCTCTCCTTAGACTTAAGGGTTCAATACCGCCTGTGAGTCTGGGATCGTCGACTATTCGGACAGCTCGTCTCTGAACCGAGTCAAAGGGTGCAAGCTGGTATACAGGTGCTCCTGCCCAGAGGTGACAGCAATACTCCATATGGGGTCTGACTTGCGACTTATATAACAGAAGTCTTTGCCCCGGAGTAAAGTATCCCCTCGCTTTATTGAGCACACCGAGCTTTTTGGATGCCAGCGTAGCTTTTCCCTCTAGATGACATCGGAATTGGACGTCGTTGGAAATGTCGACTCCGAGGATCCCAATACTCCCTGACATGGTAAGAGCTGTGTCTTGGAACTTTGGAGCCACAGTAAATGGGGTTTTTTTAGCGGTAAACGCGCAAACTTGTGTCTTTGTGGGGTTGAACCTGACTAGGTTATCCCGACCCCATAACGAGACTCTAGATAAAGTGTTCTCGATGTCAGACACAAGTTTTCCGCGACTTTCCAGTACCACAGAGCGAGGGATATTAGCACGGCCTGTGTAAAAAGTATCCCCAGTACTGTCATCTGCATAGCAATGGAGGTCGCCGATAGACAACATGTCATTGATATGCAGAAGGAACAACGTTGGGGATAGCACAGAGCCTTGCGGGACGCCAGCGTTTATGTCCATGCTATCAGAGCAGCTACCATCTACTACGGCACGAATGCGTCTGCCGGACAAAAGCTAGCTATCCATCTGCATAATCCCTCGGGCAGTCCATAAGTCGGGTCTGGCATAGGGGCCTTTTGTCGAAGGCAACTTCGACAAAAGGCCCCTATGCCAGACCCGATCGAACACCTTCGCTATATCTAGGCTGACTGTCAAAGCCTCGCCTTGACTCTCCATGGCTGAGGCCAAGCGGTGAGTGAGGTATGTACACTAGAAGATCACCGGTAGAGCGACCGTGGCGAAAGCCATACTGGCGGTCGCTTATGTTTTAATGTTTTATAAGATCGTGTTCTTCTAGGTAACCAAGGAGCTTATCGTTAACTATACGCTCCATGACCTTAGAGAGAAGGGAGGTGATAGCGATAGGCCTATAATTCGATGAATCCGATCTGTCACCCTTTTTTGGAACAGGGTGCACAAGGGCCGTCTTCCACGAAGATGGAACTTCCCGTTTGATACTGGAAAGAGCGAAGAGACGCGTTAACACAGGGCACAACTCAGGAGCACAACGTTTAAGCACCACTGCAGGTATGCCATCTGGCCCGCTCGACTTGTGAACGTTTAACGACAGCAACTCCCGCCGAACATCTTTCTGTGAGATGCGAATTTCTAGTTCGAGGCAAAAAGAGCACCTAGAAGATCGGCTTTCTCTTTTGCACTATGGACCAGATTACCGTCAGCATTTCGCAGTGGTGGTGGACCTAAGTTGAAATTACCTACACAACAATATCAAATCTCTAGCAGATCAAATCCCTAAACAAGTTCATAATCCTTACAGACGTTGAAAAAGACAAATAATCGCTTCAGTACGCACACGAGAATCGCAAATTAATTCTGAAACACCCAAATAGCCATCCATTACCTACGGCGCACGAGCAACTGACTGTGACTGTCACGGTGGCGTTGGCGGTGCGCGTCTGCGCGGCATTACCCGCGTCTCACCCGCGCCATTTTAAAATACGACTGTATTATGAAAACGCCCAGTATTACATACCTACATTTATTACAAACCACAATTATTAATTTTTTTAGTTTTTGATATTCTTATATTAGGTATCTGATTTTTTTTGTACTGGCATCAATTAAAAGTTACTTTTTGTTTAACAAGCACTGCGTACTCTCGACCCCGCGTTTGATTTAAAGTAATTTGAACTTTGTTGTACTACAAATACATTTCCAATTCGTTTGGCTAGGTTGTCCGTAGCCATATTTGTAACACATAAGTGAATTTGGTGATGTTAGGTATAGGTACGAGTAGGTACTTAATTATTAATTGTTGACATCCGCATAAAAGCGTTAATGTAAATTTTACAGTGGAAATCCGAATAAGATGTTATTTTAAAATACAGCTTATTATAATATTAAACAATTTTACGGTAACTACGTTTATAATGATGATTTGCAGTGGACGTCTTATAGCTGATATGATGATGATGATGACAGGGTGGAATGGAAATAGATTTTGGGTCAGGAGGGCCGCTACCAGATTCTGTGCTGCTGGAGGGCCTTCAGAGATTATCCCTCAATTTGGGATTTATGAAAATTGGGATTAGCATGAAAACTAAAAAAATAACAGAATTTAAAACTTGTAGGTATGGGACCAATAAAAATATTTGGCTAGAAAACCCACAATCCAAAGAACTCTTTGTTCCAACCCGCTTCATTCCGCCATATAAACTTATTTGCAACAACCGCATAATTAATTTTGTATTAGCATGTATTTGTATGGGATTACAAAGTTATTTGAGTAGTTTGCATAACTTTAAAATCAGGCAGAAATTTCCAATTTTCAGATTTTTTATGTAATAGGTAAGCTATAAACTACATATGTTTCAAATTTTGAGCTCCTAGGCCATCTAGAAATACCTTAGATTATTGATGATCGGTGAGTCAGTGAGTGACAAAACTAAGGAACTTTGACATGCGGTAATTTTTAAAATACAAGTTATAATTAAAATCAAACAATATTATTATGTAACTCATGTTATGGCCTATACGTCGCAGAAAATTCAGACTTCTAGCTGTAACCAGCGCGAAATTACAGACGGTTGAAAATGGCCTGAACGGCTTCGAGAAAAGGATGGTACGGCCGTGCCTTTTTTTTGCTCGACTTGGCGGGGGCACTGCCGTGCCCCCAGATAGTACATTGTGATCAAGGGAGGTAAGTGAATTACTAACGAGAGTGTTAGAAGCCCAACGCCGTAGGCGGAGGGCTTTTAATGACTCGAGTTAGTACCTATTCCGCTTACCGACCGTGATGCATACAATGTTTTTCATCACACTTGCCGACAAAAAAATAAGTTTTAAGACAAAATATTATTTTCACACCTCATGCTCGTCAAAGCCGGATTATATGTCCCATAAACCTCACGAAAACAAGACATTGTAGCCCTTGGAAAAACCGGGTTATAATGTTGTAGGAAATTTCATTATTACCCGGCGGGCGATAATGTAATTATACTTTATTGCTATGACGATAAAGCCTTATTTCGTTAAGCAAAATGTGTAAGCACCGACAGAACATCGAGTTGGCTCGGCGCCATCTGCGAGCGGCGGCGCGCGCCGAGACTCGATTTTCAAAACCCGAAGCCGCGGGTACCACAGCCAACTAGATTCGCACGATGTTAATTTGTTAAATCAAGTAGGCAATGCCGGCAGAAACGAGTTGCGACAAGTTGCTGTATCCATTTTAAAGCTTTAACATTTAAGTTATTTAATTGCAACACTATTAATGTGCTGCAATAAATATTATCTACTGCGTATTACTACTGCTGAACTTAGGCGTCCCCCAAAGATTGCCACAATGATCGGTCCTGCGCCACCCGCATCCAACGGACCCCTGCCACCTTCACCAGGTCATCAGTTGACGTCTTTCGGTTGATATGATTGTCTCGCATATGATGAGAAAAGTAGAGTATAACTATACCTCGGGAATAAAACTGTTTTTGTCTTGGGCGCTTGAATCCCTCATTGGACTCGGGACTCCGTCTAAATTCCCTCGCTTCGCTCGGGAATTCAATCTATAACTCCCTCGCTGCGCTCGGGAGTAAAACTGGGAGTTCTTCGTTACGTTCAGGATTCAATGTCGCGTCCGTGACATAAAACAGTGCTTTATTCCCTTGGCGTATAATCTACTATAAATGACGTACTGACATTTCTATTACTCCCTAGGGAATTTCACTTTTCTATTACCCCCGCTTTGCAAGCAAGCAATGGCGCGCTTAGACAGCAAGTGTGATGAAAATCAATATACAGCGTGGCTTCAGCCATTTAACAAACCCTGGTGTCATTGTAGGTTTACTACTCAGAAACGGAAAATAATGATAAAGTGTTTAACATGTAGCTATGAATTGATAATGGAGGATAATATGCTTGTAAGTAATTTACATTAACAACGAATATTTCTATTTAATAAGATTTCATACCTCATTTTCGCATTTAACTCTAGATACCATGAAGGAGATAATGTTAGTTATCTTTGGTACGTAAAATATTTTTATTAATTTTATAGTGTACGTACTATACTAATTAGTGAGACCTCCTATTATGTTAAGATCTTTAGATTTATTACATTTAGATATTTATTCTCATACATAATATAAAATTATGCCATAAATGGTCCTTAACTACTCTACATGAATGGATGTTATGATCGTCAGTACAATTAATTTAATTAACATGATTTTTTTGTGTCTCCTATAAAGTAGCAATAAAACACATAGCGACTCTTGTAGGAACAGCGACGATATACTAATTAACAGAATAGAAAATATATGTATAATGAATTTTGCAATAAAAGGTATCTCAGTTGACCATCTTACCAGCAGATAGATCATGATTAGTAGGTATTAACTATTTATCAATTAAGTATCCGATACATTTAAGTTTTTGACCATACATGGATGTCTAACGCTAGCTCAAAAATGCCCCCAAAACCAATTGTTCAATTGTGCCAAGATGGGCAGAACATCGCGCTTTTCTTAACAGCGCGCATATTTCGGCGCAACATCTTTGACAAATGTTTAAAGAATATAGCCAATCAAAACTTTGATGAACCAATCACAACTATTTTCAAATGGCGTTTTAAGTTACCATTACCGAGATGTATTGAGGATGGGATGACACTTGTCAACTAAAATTCCGGACCGTTTTTGAAGGGCAATGTAGTATGGCATGCGGCTTCCATGTTTTGTTTATTCGTAGATTAAAGTATAAGTAAAAACGATTTTTGTAAAGCATTGAAAAAAATAACAATTTTTACTGCTGGGTTTGTTTCATTAACTGCACGTTTCGAAAATTTTTAAATCGTATCGTGTAATTCGTGAAGAATGTAAAGAAAAACAATTATGTCTTATATTTCTGTCACTGATAAAATAATATTGTGAGTTGTGACCCTCCTGAAAATCGGTTGGCTTAAAAATATGTTCTGTAAAAATGAAGTTGTAATACTTGTAATCAGCAATCACAAATCTGTCTGAAGATATTGGGGTAAGTAGGTACAAAAAATGACTTTCCTATTAAAGCTAGATGGAACTTTAATAGGACTAAGTCTATGAAAAATTTAGTGGGAAACCGCATAATAATTATTTTATAAATCATGTCAAAAAATCGATCGATTCCACTGTGAATATATTTGGTTTCTAGTGGCGGTTCTAGGGCTAGTGGTGGCCGAGCCGGCGCCATTGCATTACTTCCGCGACCCGTCCGAGCGCGGGCTCCGCGGCGGCGCGTGCGGCTGCAAACCCGACTACGAGTTCTGCGGCGACGACTTCAAGACGTACGGCAGCGTTTGCGAGTACAGGTGCAGGCACTCTGATGCCGAGTTCCACGACTGGAACATACTGTTCGACGGGCAGTGCTTTTCCGGTAGTACTACTACTACAACGGACTCACCGGAGGACGACCCATACGCCCATAACGATCCGAAAAATCCAATAAATGGCTAGAGACGTTTGTCATTACAATTTTGAACATTACCATGGTCTATTTGTTCATGTTCCCGGTTTACCAATAAACCTTCTTATTCATAAGAATTATTGAATCAAAGTTAACATTCAACGCACATTATGATCATATGTACCTTAAGTACTTTAGAAATTACAAGTGCTCAAACATGCACCAAAAAGGTTCTATCTAACAGCTGCATTAGCGTTCCCGTTGCAAAATCCATAAACAAATGAATGTCAGCAGTGTACTGACTAGTGAAGTGGCCGCCTTCCATCCTTCCAGTGCATGTTTGAGCACTTGTAATGCCTAAAGTACTTAAGGTATAACTGTAATTAAGGTGCTATTTTTTTTTCTTCAATTAATAACTACCTACAAAACGAACTAAGTATTATCACATTCCCCAAGATTTACAAAATTAAGTATAGATACCTACCTATACTTTGTAATTTGTATTAATTGATAATATTTGTAATCGTCCCGAAAATTATAGTTGGTATAAAAAATGTCTGGTCAATTTGACAGTAGTAGTTTTAAAAATTACCAATTCAAACTGATGAAGTTAGGGCACCACGTAAACTTTTGAGGAATCCGGTGGGAAAAAATAGACAAACGTGATCTCGATCGATTTCATTATTAAAAAAATTGCTTTGCAGTGGGGCTTTTAAGTCTAGTGGTGGCCGAGCCAGCGCCATTGCATTACTTCCGAGGCCCGTCCGAGCGCGGGCTACGCCAAGACCCGTGCGATTGCAAGGACGATTACGAGTTTTGCGGCGACGACTACAACACGTACCAAAGCGTCTGCGAGTACAGGTGCAAGCACTCTAATGCTGACTTCCACGACTGGTACATAATGTACGACGGGCAGTGCTTCTCCGGTAGTACTACTACTACAACGGAGTATGAAGCAACTACGCCATTTACTGAGGATTATAATCCATTAAATATTGGCTAGAGTTGTTTGACATAGTTTTTGAATCATTAATATCGTTTGAGTTTTGATATTCATTGTCTTTGATTTTCAATTTTTCACAGCTGTCATTTTATAATAGAATTAAAGAAAGATTTTTTGAATTTACTTTGTTAAATACCAATTTATGATGACAGATGAACCTTTAAAATTTTGCTGTTATTCGTAAACATTCATCAATACTATCCTGGCCTATAAAATATGAGTGATAATCGTGAAAGTTTAATAGTACATTGTGCATCAAGGGAGGTAAGTGAATTACTAACGAGAGTGTTAGAAGCCCAACGCCGTAGGCGGAGGGCTTTTAATGACTCGAGTTAGTACCTATTCCGCTTACCGACCGTGAAGCATACAATGTTATTCATCACACTTGCCGACAATAAAATAAGTTTTAAGACAAAATATTATTTTCAAAGCCGGATTATATGTCCCATAAACCTCACGAAAACAAGACATTGTTGCCCTTGGAAAAACCGGGTTATAATGTTATAGGAAATTTCATTATTACCCGCCGGGCAATAATGTAATTACAGTATTGCTATGACGATAAAGCCTAATTTCATTAAGCAAAATGTGTAAGCACCGACCGAACCTCGAGTTGGCTCGGCGCGCGCCGGATCTGCGAGCGGCGGCGCGCGCCGAGACTCGATTTTCAAAAACCGAAGCCGCGGGTACCACAGCCAACTAGATTCGCACGATGTTCATTTGTTAAATCAAGTAGGCAATGCCGGCAGAAACGAGTTGCGACAAGATGCTGTATCCATTTTAAAGCTTTAACATTTAAGTTATTTAATTGCAACACTATTAATTTGCTGCAATAAATATTATCTACTGAGTATTACTACTGCTGAACATAGGCCTCCCCCAAAGATTGGCACAATGATCGGTCCTGCGCCACCCGCATCCAACGGACCCCTGCCACTTTCACCAGGTCATCAGTTGACGTCTTTCGGCTGATATCATTGTCTCGCATATGGTGAGAAAAGTAGAGTATATATATACCTCGGGAATAAAACTGTTTTTGGGACGAGCATGTCTTAGGAGGGGGTAGTGTTACCCCGGTAGCATGATAAAAACTACAAATATGATTTTAGACACGTTAGAAGCGTTTTCAGCAGGCTGAAATGCGTTTTCAGGCCGTTTCAGAAGGTCCTCTTTCACATACTACAAAATCAAATATTCACCCCAGATACCGTCGTTTTCAGGCGCCTGAAACATGTTTTCAGGCCGTTTCAGAATACCCTCTATCCGATGGCGCAATAACCTGAAAACCCGTTTTCAGGCGTTTTCAGGACCCCTTTTGGGCCTCTCAAGTACAAATCGGTATATAGCTAAATTTCCCATAGGAGTGAAAGAGAAAGCACTATTAGATAGAGACAGCACGAAAGAATGTTCTGGAAAGATGTGAACGAGACAGCTATAGAGAGAACATTCTGGACGGGTGTGAAAGAGAAACCTGTAGAAAGAGACAGCGATACTCTAGAATGTTCGCGCACCTAACTCGGGAACTTTCTAGAGTCGAATCTTCTCGTACTTTGTAGATTTGAGTGGCTGGTATAAATACACAGCATGACCCGGCCGGGAGTAGTTTCTATCGAGACAGCGAAGAGATAACTCAGAGCGAAGACTGCGAGTTTGAGAGTGTAAAAGTGAATCAGTGTGACGTGTTAGTGTGTGATTAGTGTTTGTTCTTTTAATAAGTAATTAAAGTATCAGTTTTAATTAGTGGCTTATTTACACATTTTCTATAGAAAACCCACCCTACGAACGTAACATTTGGGGCTTGTCCATTAATCACGTCATACTGTATAGGGGGATGGGGGGTCAAGAAAAAATCACCAATTATCACCATAGGAGAGGGGGCGGTCATCGGACAAATCACGTGTAATTTTTTGTTACTCTCGAATCTGCTGAACAGCATTATAGCCAGTAAAAAAATCTTTACTTTTTTATAAAACACTTTTTAAATACTAAGTTTTAAAACTTCGCGATCATTTAGCTCGTAGTTGGCAAACAAGTACGTAAATTCAAGTGTTATTCAAAGGACTACTTCAGTTGGCAAAAAATTACACGTGATATTGGCTAGGGGGGGGGTCCTGAAAATATCACCAAATATCACCATGGGGGATGGGGGGTCTAAAACAGACCAAAATCGTATGACGTGATTAATGGACAAGCCCTTGGGCGCTTGAATACCTCATTGGACTCAGGCTCAGGACTCGTCTCAATTCCCTCGCTTCGCTCGGGAATTAAATCTATAACTCCGTGTCGCACGCGATGCGCCAAGCGATGTGGACGCATCGATGAGTGATTAAATATATATTATTTACGATAGTAGGGTGAAGGCACCAATCATGGACATGTTAAGGTCGCTGATTTGTTATTTTTTTGTTTACGGGCATCTTTTTTTAAATAATGTTAACTATGGATTTTGTTTTTGACAAAGACATATAGGACAAACATTTAAATAGGGCAAACATATCTTAAAATTATATGCTCTTTGTAAAAAAAATAGTTTTTCTGAGACTATTTAAAACACCAGTAATGAACAACACAAACTCAGTAATGGACCACCATTTATGGACAGTACCAGTTATAGACACCCATTTACTGACATGTTATCACCATTAATAGACATCCATTATTGGACAGTGTAATGTTTGTGAAATTAAAATACAGACAAATATATCTCAAATCAGTTTTATTCGTATAATTATTCACATTTTAGCCTGTCTCATTTGCTCGGGTGTATAATTTTTCTTTGGCAGCATCTAAGATAAAATATAGAACACCAATTATGAACACCTACAAATATCCAGTCTTGGACACGTTGTCCATTATTGGAAAATAAATACCGATCTCAAAACCATTTACGTAGTTTTATTTAGCACCACAAAAGAAATAATTAAAATCGATAAAATAAAAAAAGTTAAAAACAATAACTTTGGACACGTGTCCATTATAGGATTTCATGACATATCAAAACCAGTCATGAACAATGTCATACAAAAAAAGAAACACCTAGTATTGGCATACTACAATTAGCTCATTTGCCCCTTCATTCCATTGTATTCTTTAAAATAATAACACATATTCATATACCACAACACTAACAACACAAAATGTAAAAATATCTACTTGCCTCCTTAACGATTTTGGTAATAAAACTGGATTTTAAAAGTAATACGCCGAGCTGCTACATTTCACTCGACCATAATTTTGAAAGGAAACGGCCGATTCATGTGACTTTGTCATTACGACAGCTTAAGGGTCTATCGGCTATGGCTAAGTGTTGCTTGTTAAAAAATTAAGTAACGTTTCCTTAATATTTTGAGTAACAGAAAAATATGTCCATAACTGGTTCAATGTCCATGACTGGTGCCATCACCCTAGTGCGGCCTCGCCGCTGCTTACGAATCGACGCGATGAGTGCTTCTAATCCGAGTCAACCCATCGTGAACGACTTCCTCGCTTTCCTGCAGCAGAAGGAGAAGGTGTTGCGGGAGGGAGGGATGGATGCGGTAACTGCTGTCGAGTTTAGTACGCGAGCCTCGAGTTTTACCGTCGAAGACATCTGCGAAGCGAAGCAGGTGTTGTGCCAATCCCTTGGGGTTGTTGGCACGTATGTACCTCATCGGAAAGGGGACGAAACTGGAAGGAAGACCCTTATGGACATCAACAGAATCCTTAAGGAGAACCAGGAGCGCATTCCGGAGTTTGTGGCGAAGGATTCCTCTATCCTTTCCGTACAAATCCCGGATAATATCGACGTATGCTGCTTGTTTAAGGATATCGTGGCCCTAAAAACGAGTTTAGCTGAGATCATCTTGAAGTTTGAAGCCGCCCAAGTAACTATTGCCGAGTTACGTGACGAAGTAAATAGTCTGCGGAATGTCCCGACTCGGTCGACGGCGTCAAATTTCAGGAGCGACGACCGGCCGGCTATAAATGCTGAGTCTGTCAGTTTGCCTGTTGCTGACACAGTACCACGTGCCGCACTCGCCGCTGCGCCGCCCGCGCGCCCCCCCGCGCGTGCCGCCGCCTCCTGTTTCAAGTTTACGTCACCGTGCCTACGCTGACGTCGCCGGTAGGCCCGTCGCAGCCCACCGAGCCTCATTGCCTTCTGAGGGAAGTGCAGTACGGGTTGCGATTAAGGAAAAGTTCAACCGCACCAGTGTGGATAAGGAGGGATTCACACTGGTGGAAAAGAAGAGCAAGGCGCGCAGGGCGCCTCGGAAAACTTTATGTGGCACCGCCGAGCCAGTTAATTCCGGCTTGCGGGTCGCAACACCGTGTAAGGCGCTCTATGTTTCGCGCCTGCATTACTCCGCTGTGCCCGATGATGTGGTGGAGTATGTTCGCCGGAAGACTGGCTTCGCGCTGAGGGTGCAGCAGCTGCGGTCGCGCCACTACGTGCACTTCAGCTCGTTTGTGCAGGACACCATCGCGAGTGCCGACTTCTGGCCGAAGGGCGTCGTGTTTCGGCATTTCAGGGGCAATCTGCCGAATCCTACGTCAGATCAGACAACGCAACGGAGCCACGTCGTTACGTCGTCACCCAAATTGAAATAGTTTTAAGTACCTATTTGTTTTGTAAATTTTTAGTTCACAGTGATTTGGTTTTTACTGTTATGCTGTGAAACTTATTGGAATATAAAATAAATAAAAATAAATAAATAAAACTCCCTCGCTGCGCTCGGGAGTAAAACTGGGAGTTCTTCATTACGTTCAGGATTCAATGTCGCGTCCGTGACATAAAACAGTGCTTTATTCCCTTGGTGTATAATCTACTATAAATGACGTACTGACATTTCTATGACTCCCTAGGGAATTTCACTTTTCTATTACCCCCGCTTTGCAAGCAAGCAATGGCGCGCTTAGACAGCAAGTGTGATGAAAATCAGTATACAGCGTGACTTCAGCCATTAAACAAACCCTGGTGTCATTGTAGGTTTACTACTCAGAAACGGAAAATAATGATAAAATGTTTAACATGTAGCTATGAATTGATAATGGAGGATAATATGCTTGTAAGTAATTTACATTAACAACGAATATTTCTATTTAATAAGATTTAATACCTCATTTTCGCATTTAACTCTAGATACCATGAAGGAGATAATGTTAGTTATCTTTGGTACGTAAAATATTTTTATTAATTATATAGTGTACGTAACGTACTATACTAATTAGTGAGACCTCCCATTATGTTAAGATCTTTAGATTTATTACATTTAGATATTTATTCTCATACATAATATAAAATTATGCTATAAATTGTCCTAAACTACTCTACATGAATGGATGTAATGATCGTCAGAAGTCAGAACATAGTCATAGTCATAGTCATAGTCTTAGTCATATTTTTATTTGCTTAGAATTATGGTAATTACAAAGAAATGCAGATGACATAAAAACAGGTAATACAGTTCAGCACAATTCACCATTATAATGGCATGCAAAATTTTCATAGTATACACACATCGACATCTTAATAGAAAAATATTGTTTACCTAATTATCGTTTAAATTTAAAACATAATAAAAATAATGTCAAAAATTACAATTAAAGCTTCATTACAATAACAACTAAACCATCAATAATTGAACTATCACACAACACATATCACATCGTATAAAAACATGATTGAAAATAAATAATAATATAATAAAAAAAAATATTGTGTATGTCAACTTAATATCATTTAAAAATAGCTAAAATAAATTATTAAGGCAGTACACAAGCAATTAAAATGATTAAAAAGAAATTGAAATTAAAGCCAGATGTTTCAACTGTCAAAATATTCTTTGATGCTGTAAAAACACTTCTCCTTGAGCCAGGCACGAAACTTTGGTACAAACAATTTGTGAGGCAACTGTCTAAATTCCAAAGGTATATGATTATATATTTTTACAGACATTATGTAACAGTTTTTGCTATGCAAGGCGGAATTTGAGGCTGGTTTTATTACTCGAAATAAATCTCTCGTACGCAAATTTGGATTTTGAACTGGTTTGGAAAACCACTCCGGATTATCCCTTACAAACTTTGCATGCTCAAGTATGAAAGTGCTTGTTTGAGTTAGAATATTAAGCCGTTTAAAAAGTGGTTCACACGAGACTAAGGGGCCAACACCGCACACTGCGCGTACACATCTTTTCTGAACTATAAAAGCTTTGTGAATGTCTGTTGAATTACCCCAAATGATGATTCCGTAACGAAGAAGAGACGAAACGTAACCATGATATGCCGTTGTAGCTGTTGGTTCTCCTGCTACACTCCTCAACCTTTTCAGCGCATAGACAAACCTGTTCAGCTTATTACATACATTATTAACATGTGACTTCCAATTACAAAATGTATCAAGTGTTATGCCTAGAAAGTTAATTTCGTTATTCATACTTATTCTTTCTCCCTCACAATTTACGTTTAATAACACGCGCTGCGATTTATGATTTGAAAAGTGTACACAACTCGTTTTTTCAATATTAATTTTCAAATAATTAGCATTTGTCCATTTGCTTACATCGTTGACTGCATTATTGATTGATGTTTCAAATGTCGCTGTTTTATCTGAATCTGCAACGATAATCGATACATCGTCAGCAAACATGACTGTTTGGCCTTTTGTGACAAGTGGTAGATCGTTAATATATAAAACGAAAAGAAGTGGTCCCAAAACACTTCCCTGTGGTACCCCCTTGTCATTAATTTGAAAATCCGATCGGTACTGAATTAGTTCATTTAGTTCGTTAAGCTTATTAATTTCAACGCACTGGCTCCTGTTGTATAAATAGCTTCCAATCCAATCTAATGCTTTGCCTCTGATACCGTATTTTTCGCATTTTTCCAAAAGGATTGTGTGATCAACATGGTCGAAAGCTTTCGACATATCGAAAAATACTACAGCTATAGGAGTCCGCTTATCAATAAATTCAGTTACGCTACTCATCAACTTGTATACAGCATGTGTTGTTGATCGATTCCTCACAAACCCATTCTGTTCCTTTGCTACGATATTATGCAATTCAATAAAGTTAACAATTCTATCCTTCATAACTTTTTCGAATATTTTAGACATTATCGGAACCAATGTAATGGGACGATAGTTATCCAAAAGACTTCGATCATTTTTCTTAAACAGAGGCTTAACAATCGCTTGTTTTAATCTTTTGGGAAACATACCTTGAACAAAAGACTGGTTCACAAGATGAGTTACTACCTTAAGAAGAGTTTTAGCAGCAAATTTTATTATTTTAGTACACATGCTATCTACTCCAACGGCATTCGTGTTTCGTAGCTGCTTAATGGCTCGCTCTAGTTCATTTTCAGTACATGGTTTCAAAAACATGGAGTTGCTACTCTTCGGTTTTGAAATGCTATATCTTTTCTTTTTTATTAATTTCGATCTTTTGGAAATATCACAAAAAAATTTACTAAATTCATTTACTATATCCTGACCATTAACGACATTACTTGAGCCTATTTTAATAGACTCTATGCATTCTACAACTTTAATATCGTCGTGTTTATCTTTAATAATATCCCAGGCTGCCTTACACTTATTTTTTGCGGAAGCAACATATTTAAAATTCACATTCTTCTGAGCCTGTACAATACATTTTTTCAATAATTTATTATAATGAGAATAACGCGACTTTGCCTGCTCCGTTTTTGAGTCTACTATATAAGACTGTGTTCGTAGAAATCTTTTTTGCCTGCAGGATGTTTTTATTCCTTTAGTTATCCATTTTGGCTTAGAACTGCCTGTCTTAATCTTTACTTTTATTGTCGGGAAACACAACTCGTAAAACAGACAAAGATCATCGTAGAACATAGAAAAGGCCTTGTCGAAATCAGGTTCCTTAATAACTTCATTCCACGTACGATTTTGCAAACAATTCACAAATTTACAAATGTTCTCAGGGCTGTAGTCTTTAATAGTTTTATACCAATAGCTTACGATAGGTTTCTTATTCTGTACAACAAATTTTAAAATCTGACAGGTGTCATGATCGGAAAGATGTCGGGTATATACTTCGCCTTTGGCATCATCAATATTGCTAGCGAACAAACCAAGACATGAATTGATTCTGGTAGGTACATTAATATCTATTTTTAAATTATAATTATGTAGCAAATCTTTTAAACAATTCGTAGGACCATCGTCCTTGAGGATATTAATGTTAAGGTCACCAGTAATTATTATTTTCTTCTTCTGTGAACATTTATGTAGTAAAGTCTCTAAACTATCATAGAATACTTGAAGATTCTTATTATAACAATTAATATAATTAACATGATTTTTTTGTGTCTCCTGTAAAGTAGCAATAAAACACATAGCGACTTTTATAGGAACAGCGACGATATACTAATTAACAGAATAGAAAATATATGTATAATGAATTTTGCAATAAAAGGTATCTCAGTTGACCATCTTACCAGCAGATAGATCATGATTAGTAGGTATTAACTATTTATCAATTAAGTATCCGATACATTTAAGTTTTTGACCATACATGGATGTCTAACGCTAGCTCAAAAATGCCCCCAAAACCAATTGTTCAATTTTATTGTGCCAAGATGGGCACATCTTTGACATTTTTTTGTAAAATATAGCCAATCAAAACTTTGATGGACCAATCACAACTATTTTTAAATGGCGTTTTAAGTTTTTATAGGTTGATATTGAAATTCGTTACCGTGATGCATTGAGGATGGGGTGACACTTGTTAACTAAAATTCCGGACCGTTTTTGAAAGGCAATTTAGTATGGCGTTCGGCTTCCTTGTTTTATTTATTCGTAGATCAAAGTATAAGTAAAAACGATTTTGCAAGGCATTGAAAAAAAAACTGTTTTCACTGCTGGGTTTGTTTCATTAACAGCACGTTTCGAAAAAAATTAAATTGTATCGTGTGATTCGTGAAGAAGGTAAAGAAAAACTATTTTAACTTATATTTCTGTCACTGATAAAATAATATTGTGACCCTCCTGAAAATCGGTTAGTATAAAAATATGTCCGGTTAATATTGAACTTGTAATCAGTAATCACAATTCTGTCTGAAGATATTGGGGTAAGTAGGTACAAAAAATGACTTTCCTATTAAAGCTAGATGGAGCTTTAATAGGACTAAGTCTATGATAAATGTAGTGGGAAACCGTAAAATAATTATTTTATAAATCATGTCAAAAAATCGATCGATTCCACTGTGAATATATTTGCTTCTAGTGGCGGTTCTAGGGCTAGTGGTGGCCGAGCCGGCGCCATTGCATTACTTCCGCGACCCGTCCGAGCGCGGGCTCCGCGGCGGCGCGTGCGGCTGCAAACCCGACTACGAGTTCTGCGGCGACGACTTCAAGACGTACGGCAGCGTTTGCGAGTACAGGTGCAGGCATTCTGATGCCGAGTTCCACGACTGGAACATACTGTTCGACGGGCAGTGCTTTTCCGGTAGTACTACTACTACAACGGACTCACCGGAGGACTACAGTAATCCAATAAATGGCTAGAGACGTTTGTCATTAAAATTTTGAACATTACCATGGTCTATTTGTTCATGTTCCCGGTTTACCAATAAACCTTATTCATAAGAATTATTGACTCAAAGTTAACATTCAACGCACATTATGATCATATGTACCTTAAGTACTTTAGAAATTACAAGTGCTCAAACATGCACCAAGAAGGTTCTATCCAACAGCTGCATTAACGTTCCCGTTGCAAAATCCATATACAAATGAATGTCAGCAGTGTACTGACTAGTGAAGTGGCCGCCTTCCATCCTTCCAGTGCATGTTTGAGCACTTGTAATGCCTAAAGTACTTAAGGTATAACTGTAATATATTACTTTGTATTTTTTTTTTATGTATTTATTTTCAAAACTACAATTTATGTACATAGATTAAATCTAACTAATCTACTTAACCTAACCTATATCTAAGATTGGCCCTTGTGGCATTGTACCGAGGATGCTGGCGGCATTTCCTCGCTGTATCGCAATACTGATGCGTTGTGCGAGGAAGTCGCCAGCTCTTCGGTCTTTAGTTACATCAACCAGACGTTTCGCGATCTCAGCAAACAATTTGCGTGCGCTGGGGCCCCAAGAACCTTAAGTTTCTACGCCAAACGGTACAAAATCGTACTCTTTGCCGAGGCCCTTATATTTATTACGTTTTAAAAATTCGGCATTTTCAGCCACAGCGGCTGCCTTAAACGTAGTTCGTTGAAGATGGGACGGTGCCAGGGTGTCTACGCAAGTAGCATCCCATACCAACATCCGTCCCAAGCTCCAAGGAACCAAAGACACACCATCAGGTCTCTTACCATCATCTCTAATAATACCAGTAGGCTCAAGAAGAGCAGGTACGTTGATCGTGGCAAGAGACCTGCGGATTATGTCGTTAAGCGTCGCATGTCTGGAAATACGGCCTGCGCTTTTTTGACAACTTAGTCCGTGGTGTCCCAGTCGGTCCACGTCTAACTGTAATTAAGGTGCTATTTTTTATTTTTTTTTCTTTAATTAATAACTATCTACGAACTCAGTATTCTCACATTCCCCAAGATTAATAAAATTAAGTATGATACCTACCTCTACTTTGTGTTTTGTATTAATTGATAATATTTGTAATCGTCCCGAAAATTATAGTTGGTATAAAAAATGCCTGGTTTGACAGTAGTTGTTTTAAAAATTACCAATTCTAACTGATGAAGTTAGGGCACCACGTAAACTTTTGAGGAATCGGGTGGGAAAAAAATAGGCAAACGTGATCTCGATCGATTTCATTATTAAAAAAATTGCTTTCCAGTGGGGCTTTTAAGTCTAGTGGTGGCCGAGCCGGCGCCATTGCATTACTTCCGCGGCCCGTCCGAGCGCGGGCTACGCCAAGACCCGTGCGATTGCAAGGACGATTACGAGTTTTGCGGGGACGACTACAACACGTACCAAAGCGTTTGCGAGTACAGGTGCAAGCACTCTAATGCTGACTTCCACGACTGGTACATCATGTACGACGGGCCTTGCTATGGAGCAACTACGCCATTTACTGAGGATTATAATCCAATAAATGGCTAGTGTTGTTTGACGTAGTTTGAAATTTTTGAATCATTAATATCGTTTGAACACCTCTCCGGTTCAATATTTAGGTTTATTGAATACTAGCGACCCGCTCCGAATTCGGAATGTTGCAATGCTGAATTTGCAGATACCTACCTGTAAAAAAACAACGCATCACAATCCGTTAATTAGTTTTAAAGAGGCGTGTTCGGGTACTTGTATTCCCCTTATATTTGTACACCGCAGTATGCTTAGCACATGATTGGCGCGACAGTATCTCGCCGCGAGATAGTCTATCCGTCCCTCTTTTGTTAATATAGCTAGTGAAGGACGGGAGATCTATCTCGCGGCGAGATACTGTCGCACCAATCATGTGCTGAGCCTGCAGAAACGTGGACCCTGCGAAAAGTAGAGAAGATAGACGCCATAGAGAAAAATGCTCGGAATATCGTAGACCGAATTCTGTACCAACGACTAACGAGTCTATACCTTTTCGGTGCTTTAGTTCTGTCATAAAGATTTTGTCTTGTAAAACATTGTAAAAAGAACGAATACAAAAACATATTTAGAAAGCTTATTGTATGTTGATGAAATTGCGTTATAATTGTTTTGAAAATAATATTGACATTTTGTGCCATTCCTTTTAAACTTGAGATTCTCGACCGTAGTCAGCACGCGGGCAATTCGTGAAAACATGCTTCACAAAACTGATAGAAAACCAATATTGTAGAAGTATCTGAATCTAACGTTTTGGTTTTTTTAAAACCTCTATCTATAATAGGACATCTTAAAGCTATAATGTAGATTTCTAAGAAGCTCGTACTTCAAAGACTAGAAAATTTCGTATTTTACTATTTCGCTTGAAAACACGTAAATTTGAGTATCACGAAATAAAATATCATGACGTAAAATAGCTATTTAAGGTTAAAAACCAGTTGACTCTTGTACATCAAAATAAAGATAATAGACCATGCTATCATGATTTGCTATGGAAAAGCCATAGAACACAAAATTAAAATAAATACGGGCTTTGTGCGAAAACAAAACAATAATTTTTCTGAAAATGTATTGAAAGGCAATCACTGTTAAAAAACCATTAAATCCATATATAGAGTTATATATTTAATAGTACCTGTTAGCTTTCTTGACGTCAAAACTTTTATGACAGAACTTTCGGACCGACTAGATACTTTTCGGCATCAAGCAACGTTTATCATGTTTGGTGCAATATTTACTGAAACCTCAAAACAGCTAGAAATGTTAATTGTACAAATGGACACAATCTTAAGGGATTTGGACCTAAAGATAAACACAAAGAAGACTAAAACACTCACAGTTTCAAAACATAATATCAAACATGCTCCAATAGTAAATAATATCCCAATTGAACAATTTCAAAAATTTAAATACTTAGGCAGCTTTGTTACCAGTGATACACCGGACATTGTTGCACGAATAAAAAAACATTCCACCAGAGAGACAATTACTAAAGTCATATATATCACGAAAATGCAAGAAGCAAATGATTAAAGTGTGCATCTGGAGCATTGCCCTCTACGGGAGCGAAACGTGGACAATGACACTAAGAGATTAGAAGTATTTGAGATGTGGGTCTGGAGACGGATGGAAGGCATAAGTTGCGTAGAGTGGATGAGGGAAGAACAATCTTGAACATCATCGAAGTGAGACGCGGAAAGATTGGACATTTGATTCGACACGACCAATTCTTCAAGACCATCCTTGAGGGCAAGATAGAATGTAGTGTTAAAGTGCTAGCACAAGACAGAGAGGGCTGGAAGTTACTCCATCGACAAAAGAAAATCTCTTAAGTTTATGATGATGACAGTCTATTATCCAAAAATTTTTTTGGTCACGTATGCCGCCGAGCCGAGGTGGTTATTGAGAGACTTGTGGTTCAGGGAAAGATTGAGGGGAACAGTCACTAGGAGGAACGCCTATGAGTTGATTGACCAGATAAAAGAGGCTTTAAATGGCTCATCATCACTATAAATTCACCACGAAGGCAGCTGTCAGAAAGGAGGAAACAAGTGCGAGTCGTACTCGCGTGCGAAGAGATCCATATCATTATAAATGTATCAATTAAAAACCTTTTAGTTTAGTCGTAGTAATTTATCATTTGGGTCACACCGTAAGGTCCGCTGGGTCAGCCGCGGAGTTAGCGGCCAAATTAAAACATGCCAAGTACTCTGCCTTGGAACCAATGTACGACTTTGTGCCCGTTGCAGTGGAGACTGCGGGACCGTGGGCTTTGGAGGCTAGGGCATTCGTGTGGGACTTAGGCCGTCGACTGAGAGAAAGGGGAGGTGACCCTCGCTCCGGATCGTACCTGGTACAACAGATTTCATTGGCCATACAGCGCGGCAACGCTGCTAGTGTAATGGGCACGTTTGGGCCGGGTACGTTTCGGGGTGTTCGTGGTACAAGTAACTAGCTATTAAGATTGACAAAGCCTGTTGCGGATTTCATCTTTGTACCTAAGTGTATGTGACGATGCCATTGGTTGATATTCTTTTGTAGCCATACCTGACGAAGCCTGTGTTGCGGATGTTGATTGTGATTTAGATAATTGTTTTGATGAATAAAAAAAAAAAAATTAAAAACCTAATAACTTAATCAAATCGAAAATTGTTGAAAGAGTTGATAATATGCATAACATATATTTTATTTTGTACCGCGTACCGCATAGTTAAAGAGAGGGGGAGGGGCACGTTTTAAGACTTTGAGAGCTGATATCTCGAAAAAGGTTCGTTGAAATAAAAATATGTATTTTAGAAACCATTATATAATTTTCATAGACTATATTGATAGCACATACGCTTATGAAAATCGAATTGTACATATGCTTATGTGCTAATTTACAATGTAGTATCATAATTAAGTAGCGGATATTAAAACTCATATCCTTACCAAATTTCATTACCGTAGCATCCGATTCCGAATAAATTGGCTGTGACAGACGGACAGGATTTGCCGATTAGGCTACGGAACTCTAAAAGAAAAAGAAGTTTTAAAGATCTAGGTATACCTAGGAACAAGCTTTGTTTATAATATCAACATGTTATAAAAACAACTGTGTAACTGAAATATACACGTATTTAATTATAAAAGGTTCAACATTTATGATAACGGATGATAATGCGCTTGTAGGTAATTTGCATTAACAATGTAAATTGTTATTTAATAAGAATGTTTTGATTCCTCATTCTTCCATTTAACTGGGGATACCACACGAGATGCACGAAATAACGTTAGTTATCTTTGGTACGTAAACTGATTTTAGTATTGATACTTTTACATGAAATATGAATACACTCCATTATCTGATACTTTGCTAGTAAATAGTTAATACAGGTCAAAAAGTATAATATACTTTTTGACCTATATTACTATTTACTATTTGTAGCTATTTTTATTTTGTATTGAAACTGTGATTTTGTATTGAAGATGTAAGGTTAGTGATTGTATACTCATTACTCATCGAAAAAAATAACCTATTTACGATTTTATAAAAATGATATCCTATAGACTGCTTTAGATTAGAGTTGTCTCAAATGACAACCTGAAAATCGGTTGGTATAAAAACGTGCCTAGTCGTAGTAATTTTAATAATGATAATTCTAACTGGAGTAGCTAGAGTACAAGGACAAATTTATTCCTGTTAGGGTTCCAATTCCAAGTAATCTTGTGAGGAATCGAGTTGGAAAAAAAAGAACTCGACAAACTTGATCTTATGATCAATTTCATTATTAATGTATTTGCTCCCTAGGGGCGGTTCTAGGGCTAGTGGTGGCCGAGCCGGCGCCATTGCATTACTTCCGCGGCGACACGTGCGGCTGCAAACCCGACTACGAGTTTTGCGGCGATGACTACAAGACGTACCACAGCGTTTGCGAGTACAGGTGCAGGCACTCTAATGCCGAATTCCACGACTGGTTCATACTCTACGACGGATCATGCCTCGACCATGATGATGATAATGTACCAACTGAACCTACTACAACTGAGTACTTTCCGGACTACTCGTATGATCCTAATCCAATACACGGCTAGAGAAGCTTGAAATCGTGTGTCATTAAAAATTTAAACTTCAATCCCGTCTATTTGTTTAAATTCCTAGTTTACCAATAAACCGTCTCGTTTGTCTAGTTAATTAACGATAGATACTTAAGGACTTGCTAAGTCAGGAGACGTTTGTGAATATGGAGGTTACATCATAGATATAATAAATAGATAAATAGATATACAATTATAACGGGATACACAGTCCGCCGGAAAAAGTGGTACAGTAAATAAGCCGCAAAGTATGACAGTGCGGCTAGTTGCCTGCTTAAGGTGCGTTCAAACCAAAAGATCTAACCCCCCACTACGAAATTCGATCGGTACACAAAACGTGATTGGTTGATTTCGTAGAACGAGGGATAGAACAGCGAATGCTCTTTTGGTTTGAACGCACCTTAATTCGTCTTTGGGCCGCGAGCAGCGACTGTCTACGAATAGGTATGACTATGCATGCCCTTACAATTTGTATGCCGAAAGGCGACATGTGAACCTATTTCATAATGTAACACCTGTATACCTATGTTGGACAAATAAAGATTTTATGATTTACAAAATGTTCCTTGGAGAACTGCAAGAAAAACAATGCAAAAGTCAGGATAAAAGACAACATATACTTCTTTCGGTATATTGTATGCATAATATAAGAGATTTTACGAGTATTCTTCGTGTTTTCATGGTTTTAGTTAATTTCATTTGTTAGTATAATGAACGTATTGCGAAAACACATATCAAATTATTTATTAACTAAATATTTAGATTTGTACTTTTTATTTTTCTCCAGTAGTCACACTACTTAATACTATATAAATTATAAATATAAGATGTCATATACCAAACAAACACGACCAAGATCACCTAATGTCCGAGGTGGGGATCGAACCCACGTACTCAGCTTTCGCGGCTGATGCCTGTACCCCTCGGCCACTCGGTCTAGCAACCACCGGTCAAATTTCTCGGGTATATGCAATCCCTTACAAGGCTAGGCGCCTTTGACCATTCTCTAAGGGCAAGCAATACATGCCTGCACCTCCTAAGCGTTTAATCATATGTTAATTACCTATTATACTGAATAAACCTAACCTATTATACTGTAATAAAGAAAGGACCATGCTCACAACACAACAACACAGTATTGTACCTATTTGTAAAAATGTTTTATAAGAAGGGTTCCAAAATATATGTCACTCGTTCGCTCAAATGGCGACACCGTGCGAGAACTAATTTATTTAATCAGTTTTTTCTTCAGATATTTGTCGTGTTGGTACGTTGGTAGTTGGTAGTATGGCCAGCATTTGTTTAGTTAAAGAAACTACGCGTTTTTGTCGTATAGTTAATAGTATCTAGGCATTTTCGCGAGAAGAGATACAAAAACTTATTTTTCGGAAACAGGTAAATTTTATGTTTTTCCTGCTCAGAATCACCAGCTCTTTCGATCCTACTAGAAGAAAAAAAGTGACCCAACTTTTTGTTTCTATTACGTAACCGTTTTTCAAACACTTTGTACAGCGGTTACAAAGTGGAGAGCATGTAAAATGTATGAAAAATGTGGGACCATTTTTTTCTTGTACTTTTTTTCTCCTAGATTGAAAGAACGAGTAGGAAAAACATTAAATATACCTACCTAAAAAAATTTTTTTTTGGATCTCTTCTCGCGAAAATGCCCATTTTTGCCTTCGGACCAATGCAGGTTATATTTGTGTCAATATCAAAAAACAGTATAACACTAGAAAAACATTATTATCAATGTCCTGAGCACAAGTTTATGTGAAATTTGTATCCTAAAGTAAACTCTCAACATTTTTGATTCCTAATGTATCTTCAAATTTGTGGCAGGGTTCTCCGACAAGCACACAGTGGTTAAATAACACTAGTTTATTTAAGCGTATCAAAATATATTTAGAAAAACGTGTGTCACCATGTAAACAAATATAACGAGTGTCAAATAGACAAACTAAAAGAACATAGGCATAATTTCAATTCAAATCTGAGTAACACAATAGACATTAATCATAGCCAGTATGAAACAAGTCCATATATGCACATTAATATCCAACACGCCCCCTTAATGTGTATATTAAGGAAGTTTACGACATAAAAAGAAATCCCAATAAACAACATAATTAAGAACTAATCAAATAAAATAACATTATTAAGAACTAATCCCTAAACCAGACATACACAAATGATGCTTTACCTTTGGTAAAGCTTTTGTCAGTATGTCTGCCAACATAAAATCGGTTGGTAAATACACCAACTTAAAATTTGTATTTTCCTTAAGGACATTTCTGACAAAATGGTATCTAATATCAATATGCTTGCTTCGGGAGTGAAACACTGGATCATTTGCTAGATAGATTGCCCCTTGGTTATCCGCGTGTAAGGTTACTTGTGCAAACTCACCCAATCCAATCTCACACAGCAAACTGTTGAGATACATAGCTTCCTTCATGGCTGACGCTAAACTGACATACTCCGATTCACATGTGCTGGTCGCGATGCACTTCTGTTTCTGAGACTTCCACGAGACACACGCACCACCTAACACAAAAGCATAACCAGAGTATGAACGTCTATCCAATACGCAACCTCCCCAATCTGAATCTGAGAATCCATTCAAAGACTTACCAGTGTTTGTGTACACAAGGCCATATTCCTTCGTCCCCTTTAGGTAACGCAATACGCGTTTTGCAGCAACCCATGCTTCTTTACTTGGAGACTCTACAAACTGACCCAACTTCGACACAGTGTTCGAAATATCTGGTCGGGTACCGACGGATAGATACATCAAACTTCCAACTAGCTCCCGATAAGAATAGCACTCTTCTGACTTAACGTTTTGTTGTAACGGTTCAAATTTCAAGTTCACTTCCATTGGAGTCGACACAGAACCTTTACAATTTTCGAAACCAAATTTGTTTAGTAAATTTTCAACATATTTTTGCTGTGACAGTTTAATTTTGTTCTTGACAGACCTTTCAATGTCAATGCCCAAAATGAATTTCGCTATGCCAAAATCTTTTAATTCGAACTCGCTGGCCAGTTCCTTCTTAAACTTTTCGATATAAACTTTTTCTTGCGAGGCTATCAAAATATCATCGACGTAAACTGCAACAAAAAGTGTTGACTTCTCATTTATACCTTGAACGTATAAACACGGCTCATTTAAAGATGGCTTTAAACCCATACTTCGTAGTTGCTGGTCCAGTCTTGCATTCCACTGACGTCCGGCCTGTTTCAACCCATACAGTGACCTTTTAAGTCTGCAGGCATTTCCTCCCGATTTTACATCAGCTAACATTTTCTTTGCTCGCCCATGCACGACGGACCCAATTTTTTCAGACTCCAATATTTTTTGCAAACTTTCCTGAAACAATTCTGGTATTTCCATATATATTTCTTCGTCCAACGTACCATGTAGGTAAGCTGTATTGATATCCACTTGATGGACCTCCATATCTAGTTCAACAGCAAGTGCTGTCAACAAACGTATAGTATCTAATCGAACAACAGGAGCAAACGTGTCATGATAATCGATACCATGTTTTTGACTATATCCTTTCGCTACAAGTCGTGCCTTTTTCTTTTCAGTCTTATCAACGTTCAATTTAGTTGACAACACGTAGCGGCAGCCCCCAATTGCTCGGCCGACTGGTCTTCTAGCTATATCCCAGGTGTCGTTTTTTATTAGGCTCGTAACTTCTGACAGGATGGCCTCATTCCATTGCTGGCACTCTTCACTAGATAATGCATTTTTCAAGGTTGTCTCCGCAGCTGCAGCAAAGATTTGGCAATCAGAAAATGCTTCTATGTCTTCTTCTTCTACAACATTACCTACTACAGTACTTTCTGATTCCAATACAGTCGCTGGCTCTACTTCAATTTCTGGCTCCACTTCAATCATCTTATAGATTTTCTTTGGTTTTCCTACCTTCCCTCTCTCTAACCTTGGTCTACCGGGTCCTCGCTTCAAAATTTTATTTTCACAAGTACGAGAGTCAACAATTTGCCCTGTTGAGCCTGTGGTTGGCTCAGTTTCGATATGACGATCAACGATTTGTTCTACCGGAATATGATATGGCCCTACGCTAGGCTCTATGCTGAATGTATCTTCCTGTATTTTCTCCATATGTTGAACTGTTGGAGCACGTTTAATTCTAACTTCCTGAATGCCTACTGTTTGCATCACTGCTTGTTCACTCTGAGGAGCATGCATATCTGTGTCTTTGACAGTATTTTTGGGATGAAAGTCTATTTTAACTAAATTAGGTTCGTTCCCCTCGTTTTGCATCTCATCAATTCTGACTTCCAATGGATCAAAGTTAGAAGTCCCAGACTCATTCTGTCGATCAATGAATTTGTGAAATTTGACATCTCGTGAAACAACAAATTTGCGCTCTTGTGGTAGCCAGATTTTGTAACCTCTTCTGTCATCGGGGTATCCTACAAAGATGCCATCTACGCTGCGTGGCGCGAATTTATCTTTATTTTCATCTTTATCCAGAACGTGAACTTTTGCTCCAAAGGGTTGCAAGTATCCAATCTTCGCAGACTGACCACGCCATTTCTCATACGGAGTCTCACCTCCTAAACTACTTGTAGGACAACGATTCCGAAGATGACTTGCAGTTAACACAGCATCACCCCAAAATCCTGGCGAAAGACCTGATGACAGTAACGTACACCTCGCCATTTGTACTAAAGTCCTGTTCATTCTCTCGGCTACAGGGTTTTGCTGGGGCGTTCCAGGAATGGTCAACCTTCTTCTTATACCTTCATTATGTAAATATTCTTCAAAGTCTTTACTGCAATATTCACCGCCATTGTCAGTGTGAAAATATTTAATCTTCTTGCCGATCAGGTTTTCAACATGGTTTTTATATATCTTAAAGAATTTCAATGCTTCGCTCTTTCTATTTAATAAATACACCTCACACCATCTGGATGAATCATCAATAAACGTGATAAAGTATTTCCCTCCACCTAGAGCTTCATGGCGCATTGGGCCTACAATATCTGAATATACAATTCTTAATTTTTCATCACATGGTCCACTACCCCTTAAGAAAGGAGACGCAGCCATTTTCCCACTCGCACAAATACTACAATCATACAATTGGTCTAAATCTTTCATTGTGACATTCATACCAGTCTTGTTTAAGAGCATCATTAAATCTCTTCCATTAAGATGTCCCAAACGTTCATGCCACAATTTTATGTCATCTGACATTCTAGAAACTACTGAGACAGTTCCGATTCTGTCTTCAACGTAGTAGAGATTACCGGAACGATTTGCAATCAAAACAGTTTTGCCGTGGCTATCTCTAACATGAGCTGCCTTTCTGTCAAATTCGATTTTATAACCTCTATCTACAAATTTAGCCACTTAAATTGTATGTTACATCCGGAACAAATAATGTGTCATTCAGCTCTACACATGTTGTTGAATCATTTTTACCCGAAAGTAACCTTACTACACCCTTACCTTTTACATCTGCACATGACTTAGTTGCCAAGCTTAGCTTACCGGAAACAGGTATCAAAGATTTATCAAATTTAGAAGCGTCATTGCATAGATGCGAAGTGTACCCACTATCCAGGATCCAGCCCTCACTCCCGACGCCTGCAGCAGCAACTTCACTATCTGGAATACAATTAAATGTTACAAGTCCGAAATTAATTTGTCCGATTTTGTACATCATCTACGTGTTCCGATACATACTTATCAGCACTGTTTTTATATCGATCCTTATTAATCAACGCCTTACACTCAAATGCCTTGTGGCCATTTTCTTGACATTTCCAACATCTTCCTCTAAAATTTGTTCTTCCAAAACGGTCGATTGGATTCATTCTTGCAAGAAAAGCTCCATCGGCGCTTTCTTTCTGTTGCCTTGAACAAAACTCTTCAATTATTTTTACCTTTAGTGCCTCGGGGTCTGGTAATACATCTCTAGATTCGATCGCACACCTGAAATTTTCGAAACTGGGTGGTAAGCTGTAAAGAAGCATTATGGAGACTAAATCTCTGTTCATTTCTATTTCCATGTCTGCCAGCTTGCTTTTGACATCAAAGAAACGCATAACATGTTCGCGTACGTCACCATCTTCCGACATTTTGTGGAAGTAACAACTGCTTCAGCAAAGTTGCCTTCTTGGCAGGCCCCTTAGATGCATGCACTTCGTTCAGTTTCAACCAGACCTCTCGGGATGTTTTGCAATCACGCAGATGTCGCAATTCACTCGGACTAATAGCAAGTATGAGATCTGACTTAGCCTTCGCATCTCCAATAGTCCACTTACGAGCCTCTTCCGGCTCGGCAGGCTTCTCGCTACTCCCATCGACGTAGCTCCAAGCGTCGTTCTTTACCAGAACCGCTTCAGCCTGAATCCTCCATGTTTCGTAATTTTCCTGCGTGAGTGGTTCTATTTTTACTGAACTCATTGCGTTGACTTACTTCTCTACGCCAACCAACTCGGAACTCAAATAGCAACCACAGATCTTAAAAGACTCGTTGGCTATTTTAATACGCTGGGCATCCTGGGCCCATAACCATTGTGGCAGGGTTCTCCGACAAGCACACAGTGGTTAAATAACACTAGTTTATTTAAGCGTATCAAAATATATTTAGAAAAACGTGTGTCACCATGTAAACAAATATAACGAGTGTCAAATAGACAAACTAAAAGAACATAGGCATAATTTCAATTCAAATCTGAGTAACACAATAGACATTAATCATAGCCAGTATGAAACAAGTATGCACATTAATATCCAACAAAATTTTTGAGGTTCCATACCTCAAAAATAAAAAAACGGAATGCTTATAGGATCAATCACGTGTCTGTTTGTATACTGTCTGTCCCTCATTAACAGTTTACAGCCGATTTGCACCGTAACGACCGGACCGATTGAGTTGAAATTTGGCACACAAATGAGTTGGCGACCCAACGATGTACGTGGAACATAAATAAATGAATTTTAAATATGGGGGCTACTTTTGGGGGATAAAAATTAGAAAATTCAAAACAAGTTTTGAAAACTATCAATGTGACATAAATATCAAATAAAAGGGAGAATATCAGGATTTAAAAATAGACGAAAACGTCCTTAGGTCGGAACTAGAACTACATCGTTGCCTAATCAAGGTTCTATGTTCCACATTTATAAATAAATATTTTTGGACATCTGTACACAAATCGACCTAATCCCACGGTAAGCTCAATTAAGCCTTGTGATGTGGGTACCAGGCGGCGATTTAAACAGGGTGGTCCAATAGGGCTCGTGGTCGTGAACGTGTTTCGTGTAACCGTAGCCGTATCCACGTTGCCGTGTTACACGGCAACGGATTTATGGCCTGTTTCCTGCGTGTTACACGGCTACGTGTCAATAAAGTTACGTATACACGTGTACACGGGGATACATATCTTAATTACACGCAGATACGTTCCGCCCGCGTTGTCGAGTGACGATTCGATGCGTTGTCTTTAAGGACTAAGGAATATTTGTCTGTATGTATAATCTAATTTAGTGGTTACCTAATTGCCTTTCTAACGTAAAGTGCGATAACTTAGTTTGAAAATGTAATAAATAATTGTACTTAATTCCAGTATGATAACATTGATAACGTGTATACGTACTGAAATTAAATTTTACATATTAGGTACTTAGGTACAGCACTTTAAGGTAAGGAGGGCAAAATTATAAAATATTGATAGTTTTGAGTTCAATGGGTATTAATAAAAACTGACACATTCGTATGTTATGTATTAATCACCTAATTTAATGATTAGATGGGGACAAAAGTTAAAAATACATAACACTTTGCGGTGTAAATAATTTTTCATAGTTCTAAATATCATTAATTAAGTTTTTCTTTTGTGCAATAAAGTTGAGATAAATAAATACATAAATCAATATTGAGGGTACCAGGCAACGATTAACCTATACTAGGAAACCCAAAACTCATCAACAAAATAAATATTTTTATCAGAATTCGAACCTCAGAGTTTCGCTTAGTAGGCAGCGTTATTTCCTACAAAATAGTCAAAATACCCACCTGAAAGACCTTTTAAAATACAAAAGGATATTCAAAAGCAATAAAATTAAAAAATACAATATTCTAACTCATTAGAAGTCGTGACGACGACGGGAGATTTTAGGTGCACCGCTTTCAAATGATTTCCTATCGATCATGTTGTACCACCACGACCCGAAAACTCATTGTTCGTACGATCATTGCACAAAGTGCATAAAGCCGTGTCACCGACCCTGGTGGCATAACTCCACACCCAACTTATCTTCATTATTGACACACTTTAAAAACGCTATATTCTCACCAACAGTAACAAAACAAAAATGTAACGAAACAAGAAAAAACAACTACTTTAAATTCGACTCAACTCTCGCTAAGTCTGTTCGGACTGTAATCTTATTAGTGACTAAACACGTATAACACTAAAACCCGAAATTGCCATCTCCGAATTAACTAAAACATCCCCCCTTATCTATATCAAAACAAAGATGTGGCTACTTCATTCACCTTCACAAACATAAGGTGTCTGGTAAAGCCCAAGTTATCACATTTCTCAGTAAAATTACCACGTGTGGTCAATTATATCGCAGACAAACTATTGTTTGCTACTTTGAGCATGGAAATTCTTAGTATAGGTCTTATCTACAAAAGGGCCGCCCTGTCAGGTACTAAACTTAAATGAACGACTGTATTATCTTTTATTTATAGCAATTTGGTCAAATATTCATTTTTCTATCTGGTGATTCAAAATCACAATATAAATTCCAAACCATAAATAACACCATCGCTTATTATACACGGTGGAATTTAATCGGTGAACAGGAACCCATTTTTCTAATTCAGTAATCGATGGCGGTCACGTTTATGTAGTACTTAAGTGGAACCAAGTTTTTTTTTAGCATAATTTTTTTTTTATGTTGAAATTAAAATTTATTGTCACCCTACTAATGGTTTAGTCTGAAAAGTTTAATACCTCTTTTCAAACTATCAGCCATAGAAACTTAAAACATAAATGAGCAATAACCACTCACATGTTTTAATTTTTGCGATAGACTCTATTCCTATGTAAAATAAGAGCGATGCATGGCTGATATTTTGAAAAGAGGTATTAATCTTTTCAGACTAAACCATTAGTAGGGTGACAATAAATTTTAATTAAATTTTAATTTCAACATAAAAATTTGTTATGCTAAAAAAAAAACTTGGTTCCACTTAAGTACTACATAAACGTGACCGCCATCGATTACTGAATTAGAAAAATGGGTTCCTGTTCACCGATTAAATTCCACCGTGTATAGAACACAGTACCTAACACGTTATTTTATAACATAAATCGATAAGAAATATGCAATAATAAAATCCCCTTCGTCCTGATTCAGAGTATAATACTCAATACGTACTTTAAAAACAAGTTGTCATTCAATAATAGGCCTTATTTGTTTGCATTGTAATCGGTCCGGCCGGATCCATGCCACGAGCATTCGTTGCCAGAACGAAGCCAAGATTCGTAGATACGTATACAAACAAAGATTCGGGTACGTATCTCGGCGTGACTGTGAAATTCGTGATCTTAGTACCGCCGGGGTTAAGAACACGGAGCTACGGTTCGGCGAGTAGTACGTATATCGGGAGCCCTAGTTCCAAACCTTGACGTCAAAAATTTTTTTTAGATTCCTCACGTCATGAGCTATCAGAATATACCCCATGTATGTAAGCCGATTTTTTGTAGTTTTCGAGTTATGAATTTTTGAAAAAACTTTTTTGACAAATTCTAGAATGAAGAAATTTATTAATAAAAAATAGCAATTAGCATATTAATGCTATTTTGATGAGTTTTTAGCGTACGTAAATAAAAAAATAAAACATATGCCAAGGAATTTTCGTATTCTAAAGACCGCCCTAGACCATGAGCCTTGGTATAAGCAAAAAAAAAAAAGTGATACTTAATGATGAGGGTTTTTCGGAGTAGTCGGTCAAATAAACTTAAAAAAGCTTAAAATTTTAAAGTAGTAAAAAATGACTTGAATAACTACACAAATTGAGTTTTCGTGGTATTTTCTGTCTTTGTTTATTGATAAGAACAACCGAACAGACGAAATTTTACTTTATTTTTAAATAAAAAATTTAAAAGCTTTTTTGAGTTTCTTTGACCGACTACTCCGAAAAATCCTAATCATTATGTATCACTTTTTTTTGCTTTTACGAAGGTTTTAGGTCTAGGGCAGTCTTTAGATTACCAAAAATCCTTGGGATATGTTTTATTTACGTACATTAATGCTATTTTGATGCGTTTTTAACGTAACATTTTGAATTTGGTTTTTTTTATCCTACTTGTATCAAAGTGAGGATGAGGACGCTATTTTTTTTGTTAGTAAATGCTTTATTTGTAGTAATACTTTTACAAAAAGAAAATATTAAAAAAACCCAATAGTTTTTTTTATCAATAAATTTCTTCATTCCAGAATTTCTCAAAAAATATTTTTCGTAAATTCATAACTCGAAAACTACAAAAAATCGGCTAACATACATGGGGTATATTCTGATAGCCCATGACGTAGGGAACCTAAAAAATTTTTTTTGACGTCAAAGTTTGGATCACCCTGTATAATAGATATATACAATTATACATAGATTATAGATTATATATAGATACTTAAATACAATAATACAATTGATCAGCTTGAACGTTGTCACATTGACACAGATTTAATACTTCCGAAAATGTAGCATAAAGGTGCGTTTAAACCAAAAGAACGCTGTTCTAATCTCCCACTCTACGAAATTCGATCGGTACACAAAACGTGATTGGTTGATTTCGTAGAACGGGCGCTAGAACAGCGAATGCTCTTTTGGTTTAAACGCACCTTAAAACACTGTAATATTCGAGCAGCGATATGTCGCCATGTGCTTCCGTTTGAGTGATATCGGAAGATTTCCTTTCGTCAAGTGTATCATTAGTTCATTACCAAGTGTATTTATTGTATACTTACTTCACCGACCCGCCCGTCGTCGCTCGGGTACAATGCTGATAGGCTGATCTGATACTAAAATCTTCCTTTAAAAAGACTCTTAATTAAAAAAATTACATCAAAACCCGTTGCGTAGTTTAAAAAATAGGAACAGCGGGAAGTAACGAAAACAGACATGTAATTTTATTTTACTGTGAAATATTCGTCATGTATGATCAGATATCGCTAATGTGCTTGTAGGTAATTTACATTAACAATGATCGTTCATATTTAATAAGCTTGTTTTGTTACCTCATTCTTGCATTTAACTCGAGATACCATGCACGAAATAGTATTAGTTATCTTTGGTACGTAAACTGATTTTAGTAAATAATATTAATAACATCAAATATTGTTTCGATCAATAGGTATACGTAGGTACAAACTATGTGGTACCTATACATTAATGTTTATGGCTCTCGGTCCTGTCCGGGTTTGGTGTACCCGTTACCGTGTACGGGTTGTCATGCTACTTGGAAACGAGTTCCTTAGCACTTTGGAACCAGTAATTAAGACACGGGTACTCGGGTACCCCGTGTACCCGGATATATATTACACGTGGGACCGAATCGCTCTCAACGTGGCAATCCGTTAGGTTGTCTTTAAGAGTTACTGAAACTTGTAAATTTCCGTATTTCTGTGTTTGGATCCAAGTTTAACAGTGAAAATGTATGTAGTTGATAAAATATTTAACCCTTTGTAAGGCAGAGGGAATATATTTCCCACCATCTTTCAACATTATGTCAACATGACAGAGTTCAATATTGCGCATTTCTGACATCTATTTGCCCGTTACAGGGTTAAATGAAATTAGTACGGTCAAATCGTACATTAAACTCGCAAAACATGTAGTAAAGCTGCATTTTTGGTATGTTATTTAGACACCATAGGGCAGTATAAAACCACATTTTGCAAGCAAAAAAAAGTTGTGCTAGCTGCGTTATACGTGAAAAACTGTGAAATTTACTGTCTATTTTTAGTTTCTGATTTTTATAAAAAAAGCCTTACGTTTTTTGACAATATGTATCAGGTAACGTTTAAAGATGAATAAATTTGTAACAAGATGAGATAACATGCATTACCGTAGGTCTTATAGTTTCAGAAATTCGAGACTTCAAATAGTACCCTGTTTTGTAAACTAGATAAAATGTTGAGTTTTGCTAACGTTTTTGGTTTAATATCGCCTTACCTATACTTCGTTTTTTTTAGCATTAGAAAGACCTTTGCAGAACGAGATATAAGGTTTTTTTTACAGGCAAATTCTGCGGATCGAACTGTAAACACGAGTTATTAAATATCACGTATTTATTATCATGCTATATTTATACATACATTACCCAGTGTTAGAGGTGTGCGCCACGCCGGCGCGGCGGCGCCGCGCCGTGGGACCCACGCCGCCGCCGCCGCCGAGGTTTTCAAAAACCCACGCCGCGACAAAAAATTTACGGAATAAAATCATTTAAATTACGCGCCACGCTGATCATATTGACATTAAACAACAATATGCTTGCGAATATCGACAAGCGGTTCCCTCTGACCCAAAAGATTGTATGCGCAGCATTTCTGGATTGCAGATTTTCAGATATTGATACGCACCTACGAAAAAAATATACTACTTGGGCAGAATTCTTTCCAATTGTACAGATTTATTTACAGAATTCCAAGTCTACACATTCCCAATACTACAGATTTACAAACCTACAGAATCTCAACACTTTAATATTCCAACATTACGGTTGCCCATGTCTACAGATTTTCAATATTACTGATTGATTCCTATGTCTACAGATTCCATATTCTCTAGATTTCACGTCTACTGATACCCAACTGTAATGCTTTTTTCAACACACTTGCTTGAAAGTCGTAACGTAGGTCTTATTGAACCGCTTTTAGGCTTATAATCCTAGGTATTACTAGCTGTGTGTTTTTTCATTATATTATATTCTTCGCATCGTCGATCCCACAGTGTCTGAAGACAAAAGTCTTCAATCAGTGCTTCCTACCCGTCATGACGTACGGAGCCGAAACGTGGACACTGACGGTACGGCTGGTCCACAACTTCAAGGTCGCTCAACGAGCTATGGAAAGGGCAATGCTCGGCGTCTCTTTGCGGGATCGAATCAGAAATGAGGTTATCCGGCAGAGAACCAAAGTGATCGACATAGCCCACCGTGTTAGCAAGCTGAAGTGGCAGTGGGCTGGCCTTATTATCCGTAGAACCGACTGGCTAAACGAGTTCTTGAGTGCAGATCGCGTCTCGGCAAGCGTAGTGTAGGACGCCCTCAGGCAAGGTGCAGCGACGATTTGTGCAGGATGGCTGGCAGGAGCTGGATGCGAGCAGCCAAAGATCGAAAACGGTGGCGTGAAATTGGGGAGGCCTATATCCAGCAGTAGACTGCGATAGGCTGCTGATGATGATGGATGTTTTTTCATTATTTACGTTAGGCCACCATATGAGGTTTAATGACTGTCTATTAACTGATTCTATTTATTTTAGTGTTTGCAATTGATGATTTTTGTGCTTCTTGAATAAGATTAAGATATTTTTAGAGGAAAAAGGTGGAAGCTTTTAAAAAAATTGGCATTTCAAAAAATTTGTTGTCGCTTTGCACGGCTTAGAAATAGACAACTGCAGCTTCGCCTCATAATACCTACGTAAAATTGGCGAAAACATGGTTTTGTGTTCCCTGTTTCCTCCTCCAAAAATAGACCAATTTGTAACAATTTTTTTTTCATAAGCATTTTAAGAAAGGTATTTCTCATGTCGGTATGTTTCCTCTTTTTGGACAGAATACGAAATATTTATTTATGAGTATATTAAACGCATTTAAAATTTGGCTTGCAGTTTTTGTAGGCTTGTAATAATAACGTCAAAGAAAGCAAAATATACAAAAATAGATTTTGTATTTAAAAAAATAAATTCGTGTGTTTATACACCGATGTATGACTAGCAGTGTGGCCGATGATGGTACTATAAAGAGGTTGTAAAGCTGGGTACCTGTAGTATTTGAAATCATCATATATAATCTGCAGTACCTATTGGATAATTCGTAGTATTGGGAACCTATAGTATTGGGAATCTGTAGTGTTGGGTATTTGTAGCATTTAAAATTCGTATTATTCGGAATATGTATGTACAATCAGGAATGCATACTATTGACAATATTTGAAGTATTATCTCTTATCTGTAGTATCAGGAATCTTTAGTATTGGGAATCTGTAGACGACTCGATCCAGGCCTACTACCGCGTTTTTCGCGGTAGGGCCCCTGTGCGAGTTAATAAAATATTTTTCGTACACGATAATAATTATGACAATTTCCGCATAAAATGCAATCTATAACTTTGTTTCATGTTTATTTTTTTAATAATAAACTTGTCCTAAACAATATCCAAGTTTTTAATATCTTCTCATCCTTATATGTATGAACGTACAGGGTAATAATTTGACCTTGACGCCGGCGTGGCGCCGCCACGCCGGCAAAATTTTGCGGCGCGCCGCCGCCGGCGATTTCTATGCCGGCGCACACCTCTACCCAGTGTTTTGAACAGATAAGAAACATAATGTTAGTTAATTTATATTCTAAGATGAAAAGATAAGAATTTTAATAAATTGCGTTTGCAATTTTTCATGGAAAGGTTGTATATTAAAAAACCTAAAGAGGCAGAGTTCTCACACAATTTTAAAACGTCACTGTCACTGTCCTTCGATTTCATATTGTTGTCGGTTGAGTCGGTTGTGTTTTCTATTGCTGTTAGCTTACTTAAAGATTGTTGTTATCGTTTTTGTTCAATTTCGTTATTAATTGTTGATCTCTTTAGATATTTTGTTTGTTGGTGCACATTTAAAATGGATGAAGTCGCAGCAGGCTCCGGCTAACGTTTTTTCATCTCTAAAGAAGAAACGGCAAAAGCAAAATAGGTACTCTGACTGCCAGTGAAAAGCGGATGGTGGTGAATATTTACAAATTAGTGTCAGAAATGTGCCATAGAAAGGAATATCCCACTAAATCGGACCGTGTGAAAAAGACTGCTGAGACTGCTGGCATATCGTTGGCTACGGTATACAACATTTTAAAAGAAAATAAGTTTTTAAATGTAATTAAATAATATAATAGATAACACTGTGGAAAATTTTATTATAAACGTTGGTGGTTCCGAGTCCTCGGACTCTTCCACTGACAGTGAATAAAACTATGTATGTCATCTGAGTTTTATTTTCTAATTTGTTACCAAATTCAAACTACATTAGAGCGTCCCAGATTAAAGCCGCCTATAATGGCAACAAATACTAAACGACGTTGTCGATGGGTAGAGTTGTCTTACTATTGTCATCTGCTCAGTCTTTATGATACCGTGTCCGCTTTTATACCGATAGTTTAAATCCTTAAATGCATGACTTTTAAATGTACTGCGAGTGCATAATGTAAGCTAGGTTAAATAAGCAAATATTGTTAAATTTAAGACTGTAAACTTCATTAAATTCAGTAAGTGTAAAATCGGTACGATATGAGTTACAAATTTATAAAAAAATACTTAGTTAAAAACCGCCAAACACTGAACGAAAACCTTCAAAATTTAACTTTTTTTTAAATTGCAGCCATCTTGCTTATAAAACACTTATAACTTTTTTTAAATACAGTTTTGCCAACAAATTAATAACAAATGTGAAAACTATGCGTTCAGTTATTGGTAAATATCAAATGATATGTATGTACATAAGTTCCGAGAAATTCAGTGGTATCGAAATCTAAGAAGGAAGGTTTACGACCACTGCTTCTTTGTTCACCCGTTTGACAGATAATTCTAATCTTAAATAAAACGAAGTATAATTATGCTACGAATAACATGAAATAATTATCTTATAGCGCAATTAATATTCTTTCATTTAAGGGTAAAATCAGGTCAGTAAACTTTGTAATTGAAACTAAAAACGCGAAATTCAAAAAGAAGGAGGTCCGCTATCTAAGTTTTTCATACAAATGGCAAGTCGTGTTGCAAAGCTGCAATTTTTGTATATTATATAGGCTCTATAGGGATGTACGAAAATGCATATTACAAGAAAAGAAAAAAAAGGATTTAGGTAAAGGACGTAAAAAACTGAATAAAAATCGGACTTTTTTTAGTTTTTGGCATTTAACTAAAAAACTATAACTTTTTGATACTAATTGCTATAAAATTATGAAAGAATATTAAATTTGAAAGGATTTGAGCTACCTTGCATTACCCTAAATTATATAGATTTAGAGATACGACATTTCAAAATGTGCCCTTCATTAAGTTAAGAAAATAAATGCATGTTTTGAAGCCTCGTATAACCCCAACTATAAGACTTACAGTAATTGTTATCGGCTCAATGTGTTCCAAATTTAATGTAGTTATTTTATTATCTACAATTACTTTTTTTTCTTAGCGCGAACGTTTTGCCAGTATTTAGTGAATAGCTTTAACGTAACCTAAAATTTGTTTATGTTTTGATAAAAGGGCACTTTATGAAATGTCATATCTCAAAATATATATAACTTACGGTGATGCAACGTAGCTCAAATCCTTTTAAAGGTCATTGGGCATTTTGTTCGGGCATATGACCCACTGCGTACACAAACAAAATAGGGCTAGAAATGTAGGGAAATGTAAGTGCTACTGAGTGGTATGAGTCGCATTCTTGCAAGGCATGGGAGAATTGAGGAAAAAAATAAAAACGATTGTATAAACCTAATACTACTTATTATCGTGTACTTATTGTCGTTTTGCACAATGCTGATAGTCATAACCCTATTAGCGTTATTTCGGCACCAGCCACAGTTCTAGCTAGCCTGGGGTCCGCTTGGCAACCTAATCTTAAGATTTAACATAGCACTACTTTTTGTGGAAATGACTGCCATTTGGCCTTCTAACCCAGAGGGAGAAACTAATAAGCCTTTATTGAGATTAGAGCCGGTTTTCTCACGATGTTTTCCTTCACCGAAAAGCTAGTTCTGAATATCAAATGACATTTCGTACATAAGTTCCGAAAGACTCATTGGTTCGAGCTCGAGCTAAGGTTTGAACCCAGAATCTTCCAGATTAAAAGACCAACATCTGCTACCCACTACGACCAGTAGGTCACAACCGTTTACGCAATTATACATATACAATGCTGAAAGTAAAAACATTAAATACACTATTTCGGATACAAAAAGTGGAATAACTTTTTTTTCCCGATTGATACATACGGAAAAATTACATATTTAGAAAAGTGAGATTTAATTCTTTATTTTAAAGCTAGTTTGGTCTCTGTACGCGGAAAATCATAAAGCGGGTCAAAAACGCCCAATGACCTTTAATGTTCTTTCTTAGTTTTATAGCAATCAGTATCAAAAAGAGAATAGATTTTTAGTTAAACGTCAAAAACTAAAAAAAGTGCGAATTTTTTTCCATTTTTTACGTCCTATGCCCAAATTATTTTTTTGTTTTTCTTTTAATATGCATTTTCGTATATATCTATAAGGCCTTTATAATATATCAAAATTGCAGCTTTGCAACTCGACTTGCGATTTGTATGAAAAACTTAGATAGCGGGCCTCCTGCCTTTGGAATTTCGAGTTTATACTTTCAACTACAAAGTTCACTGACCTAATTTTACCCTTAAATTAAAGAATATTAAGTGCGCTATAAGGTCAATATTACATGTTTTTCGTAGCATAATTAGGTGAGGCGATATTAAGTCGAAAACGTTAGCAAAACACAAAATTTTATCTAGTTTACAAAAAGGGGTACTTTTTAAAGTCTCGAATCTCTGAAACTATAAGACCTACGGTAATGCATGTTAGCTCAACTTGTTGGAAATTTATTAGTCTTTAAACGTTTATTTACATATGATATCAAAAAACGTAAGATTTTTTAAATAAAAATCAGAAACTAAAAAATGGCCGTAAATTTCGCAGTTTTTCGCGTACTACCCAGCTAGCACAACTTTTTTTTGCTTGCAAAATATGGTTTTATACTGTCCTATGGTGTCTAAACAACATACCAAAAATGCAGCGATACTACTTGATTTGCGAGTTTAGGGTAAAATTATGTACGATTTGACCGTACTAAATAAACTACGACATATTATTAGTAAATATACCACGAGCTTATTACCTGCGACTGCGACACACAGTGTGAAATATTTCTTCAGTTTTGTTCACCACATTTTCTTTGCTTTAGCGATTGCAACATTTTATAAGAAAACCAATACAAAAACTCCCAGTCGTCTATCGTATTTAGTTTCTGAGAAAAAAAATGTTTAAGATTACATTTATGACGTCATCAAAACATGTTTGTATTTTTATTTCCTCTAAATGCAAAATTAATGCGCTAATATTTTTTCTGTGTTTTGAAGGAACGATATTGAACCAAATAAAAAAAATACAGGACTGCATAATTGATCATTTTGATGATATTACGTCTTTTTGCTTTTTTTTATAAAATCAATTTTTTTAATGATTTATTGACGGTCGCATTTTATTTTAGATCTAAAAAACGTATGAGTAGTGTACCTATTATGTACCAAATTTTCACAATTTTATCATGTCGGACCTAGGACTTATAGCGTTTCTATGGTTTTGGCTCATTTCTATGTTAATAGGGTTGTCACAATCTGAAAACTGGCTATTATTATGTCGGGCCATGGCTTAGTGTAGTAGTTGCTAGTCTGTTCCAATAAGTGGACGCAAGCTAAATCTGTCTTATCGCTCAGTCGCTTACGTCCTTTTTACTAACTATTTTTTGCGAAAACTCAAAAAGCTGAAAACAATATTTATTGTATTAAGAATATTTATCAAACCTCCAGAAAAGTCCGCTACCGTTAAAAGCATTTTTGGTAAAGCTGAAACGGAGACGCTTCGCTCGCCCAAGGATTTTTATGTCTATTTTCTTCATAATAAAGACGTTCATCAACTGCGAGAGCCAAGCCAAGTTCTCGTCTTCATTAATTTCGGGTATTACTGAAGCATGTCGTTCAGAAGGCTTTAAAACTGTCACAACTTTATCCGGTAAAGTAGTAGTTTTTGTTTATAACGTCGGTCTTTGAGAGACAAATCCGAAGAATCGAGAGCACGCCGAAAAAGACGAAAATTGTAGTCTTCCTGTCTACCTTTCGAGAGTGGTGCTCACGAGCATACTGCCAACATTTAGTACGGGATTCGCCGGCTTGGTCGGACAGCATTGCTACTGGCAAAGGATTCATCTCAATGAGTTTCCAACCGTGCATTACAATTTTGTGCATTGTGACTCACATAAAATATACCAGTCATATGCCATTACACAGTTTTCAGCCACAGATGTACAAAATACACGGAAAGCGTTAGCAACATAGCTGCTACTAAAATGGTGTGAAAATCGTCGACAAGCCACGGCTCTATACCTGAGTATTCCGGCATAAATCTTACGATTTTTTTTCTGAACATGCTGTCTGAGCAGTATTTCCGTCATTAGTGGTGCCCGAATTTGGTCTAACAACTTAAAACTTAAAACAACGTAAAACTTAACTAATGCATCTCAACTCATGTGCATCGCGATAGACGCAACCGAATGGCCAAACACTTATTATGACTGAAACAGGAAAGTCTAATTAAATGGTACCTAAGTACTATGCCTATGACCAACGACCAATAAGCGGACTCATCTTCATAGCTACCAGAGAATAAATAAATGAAGGGTCCCCGGAAAGAACGTGTCTAGTCAATTAAAATTACAGAAGGAAAAACCACCTTACATTTGATAGAATAAGGTGTGAATTTGCCCTGGTTTTTTAAGCACTGGACATGTTTTTTCCGTGGACCCTTCAAATAGCCTACAGTATTTCAAATATTAATAAAATAAATAAGGGCTTGTGCTTCTCACGCGAGGTCCTATAGGGGAGGAGGGGGTCCAAGAAAAAATCACGAAAGATCACGATAGGTTTACAAGGAGACTTCACGTGTAGTTTTCGACGATGAACAAACTAAGAAAAAATATTGAGTGGGATGAAAAACTATCGAAAGCCTGCAAAGCATGATGGTAAGAGCTATGCTCTATTTCTGCTCCGCCAGTCACTTGGTATTACACCGACTCTTAAGGGCTTCAGAAACCTGCCATTTGACATGTATTGTCCAAGCCCCAAGGACCAAAGGCCAGTACTGGGAGACTGTGCGCGGACTGTGGCATGTATTTCTGCGCAAAAAAAAAGTGCAATTGCACAGAGCCGTGAACAAGAGGCTCTAGGGGTAGAAGTAGTTCGACCAACACGAATCCTAGATCCCAAAAGGAGGTCCTTTGCGTGATCCGGGAAAACGATGACGCCGAGTGGCAAGATGAAGATGATGTCGAAGAAGTTTCGCCCGCTACATGCATGCTGGTAAAAGTGTGACCTGTTGTGGCGATTGTAACTAACCAGGATAATCCCTGGACCGACGAATAGTTAATAAATAAACCTTAAGATTTTTAACGTATTACAAGTTATTTTCTACCTGTCCTTCAAGTAGCACATATAGTACCTACTAGGAATCACATTACACTCACGTTTAATAGGTACATATTGTAATTGACATTCATGACGGAATTTCGCGAAATTAAAAGAATTCTTAAAATTTAGTTGAATGAGACTGCAGGGGGGGGGGAGTTAGCCAAGAAACTCACCAAACATGTAATCTTGTACACTTGAAAAGTGACAACCCTGACTGAATTATTTAAAAATTCATATCTCGCTAGTCCTGCAATATTTGCATTTGCTTTTTTTTTCACGAGTAGAGCATTTTATGTAGTATTCGTTAGTTTTAAAATAAAATGCGACCGTCGAGGGATTATCGAGGAAAAAAATGTTTTTTAATTGTAAGAAAATTTGCGACACCGTCCTCTAGAGTCATCAATTTTAATGTTTGATAAATGATATCGGTGTATTAAAATTACCTTAATATAAACACGTAAAAATGATTTTAAAAAATAGGCATTAAATATGAGTAAATTCACTTTTCAGGTTTCTATGGACTTCTATGGATGTTTATTTCTTTTTTTAAATTATCCAAAACTATGATACATAGACCTACGGGAGTTTCAATGTTCGCTGTTATTTGACATGGCAGATAAATTAAACAATTAATCACACTTTCGCAAAATTGAGGAAAAATTCCACACTGTGCGACACCCGCAAACAATAAATACCTCTACTTGCACGTGCCTAACAAGTAGTGCAAAGTGCAACCCTAATTCCACTCACCCCTTTTCTATCATCAGGTAGCGTCGTAGGTATAATGCCTGCTTATTTCCACCTAACCAAGGGGGTGTCACTCCGCGATTCCGTCGCGCGGCTACAAGTACATGCAGAGCGCCCCGTCTCCGTGGCCTATTCAATGGTTGGCGCGCGCTGTCTCGGAACGCACGTTTAAATTTACAACGCTGGCTCATCACGTATCGCGAAATAATATATATCGCTTGCAAATATTAGGATTATTTTATACGAGTACATGTGCATCTTAAATGAAAATGCCGAAAATATACTGAATAGCAGCATGTTGCAATAATAATAATGTTAATTATCATGACGCGTTTTTTCGCACAGTCGATGCGTCAGAGAGATACTAAAAAGTAAGGAACATAATAATACACTTATTACCTACATTCGTAGTAAATTAAATTCTCAGAATCTCAAGTCAATTATAGACAAAACGGTTTATTTTCGGACCAATTTGTCAGTAAAAAAGCGGCACATTTAAATAATGTAAAAAACTTCGTTCTCTCATACTTTTATTGAATTTCGCGCCTTTTGTCCTAACATATTATTTGGTTGTCTGACTTTATTCCCGTAATATCAAATAGGTACACTGGTACATATAAGAGAAAATGCCGTGTTACGTCTGCCTTACGATTGTGATTAAACCATTACTTATTTATGCTGCTTTTATAATTAATGCGTAGGTACCTAACGTAATTCTTTATTTTTAAATGCATTAAGCAGATATATTAATTTCTGCACACCTCACATACTGTCTACAGATATTTTTAAAATGTTCGTGTTATTATCAGGATTATTCGGATGAATATTCACCTAAAGTTAGCGAAGTCGTGTTGCTATCTCACTCACACCTCAAACAATGCCGCCCGGGCACGCGCGGCCGAAGCACAAAGAAGGTGCCGACCGAGTTGAGACAAATATTTTTGAATCACGTGTATGAAATGCGTAGGTAAATTCTATAATCACGCGTGAAGTAAATTGTTGAATCAAGACGAATGCTATTAACGCCGTAGATATCATTGCAGTAATGTATTTGTCAGACGCCTAATAGCGCCGTTCGTTATTTTATTAGTTTTCAATAATTGACAACCCTGTTTTCGACGGCGTGCGGCTTATAAGCGACCTTTCCGCCACGCAATACGGCCCATTTCAGCTGCTCGCGTCGCCTCGCGCGCCGTTTTGTTTGGTAATAATAATTGTGTAGGTACATAAAAAGCCGGCATTTGTGAACATCAAAGCAGTGAAGCTTCTGTACTTTATATATTCTGTGACCTAACACATATTTATAAACATTTATTATTCAGTAGATATGCGGTCAAAAAAAAAAAGATTAAATTACAAAATTATCACCAAGACCATTTTGTAAAACTTTAATGTCTAATATACGCTTAACATGTAACAAATCTCTAATCACCGCCAAAATATTACTTGAGGTTGGTTTTATTTTATATTTGAACAAAGTATTTACTATATTCAGTTAGAAAAAAAGTTCTTCTAGTTTCAGATTTTTATTAAGGTGCGTTCAGACCAAAAGAGCATTCGCTATTCTAACCCCCTACTCTACGAAATACTCTTTTGGTCTGAACGCACCTTTGAATAAACGTACGTTGTTCGACTTGTTCGGCATTTGTTGTTATGAGACGTTTAAAGTATATTCAATTTTAATGGATCCGGACCCAAGCTTGGAAACGTTTCCGATTGGATACGTTTCTTAGCGTTTCGTGTCGTTCCGAGTTGTTAGTACCGCCGGTTTAAAGGACCTGTGAGCGGGTAACACGGATGCCGGCAGCCCTTGTATAGTTCCTGATTGCGCAGTAATTGAAGTACGTTCTTTTCAAGTACGTTCAATTTTATAAATCTCGTATCATAAAACAGAGAAATGCTAACTAAAGTAGTTAGGGTACAAAGACAAATTTATTCCCATTAAAGTTCCAAGTAGCCCATTATTAACAAATTTGTTTTCCAGTGGCGTTTTTAGGGCTAGTGGTGGCCGAGCCGGCGCCATTGCATTACTTCCGCGGCCCGTCCGAGCGCGGGCTACGCCAAGACCAGTGCGATTGCAAGGACGATTACGAGTTTTGCGGCGACGACTCCAACACGTACCAAAGCGTCTGCGAGTACAGGTGCAAGCACTCTAATGCTGACTTCCACGTCTGGTACATACTGTACGACGGAGCTTGCTATGAAGAAAGAACTAGCTATCCTAATCCAATAAATGGTTAGAGTTCTATGACGTTGTTTGTCATTTTTGTAACTTTAACCTCTATTCAGTGTCAACAATTGAGCTATCTACAGCGTGTGTATTTGATACGGGCGAATATTTTAGTGGCGATTACTATCGGACCTAGGGAACCTATTTACATAAATTTATTTTAGAAATTAAGGTATTTTTTTTTTCATACAAAATAATTGAGCCCGCAATGTATTGCATCCACTGGTAGCCACATTACTTAAAGTAGACATAAGTATCTAAACGTCATACGAGTCTCATGTCAGTTGGCCGCCATACATTGCTGCTGGGTTGCACTTTAGAAAAATCATTACACCTAATCAACAACAAAATTTAACGAAATGGTTATCTTATACGACTCGTGGGATCAGATAATTATAGCTGGATTAATTATTCGCCCGTATCAAATACCCACGCTGTATATTACCTATGCTTTGATTTTGTCAGCTGACGTAACGTGCGTTAATAAC